>JAJOOS010018984.1:0-20228 GCA_029582725.1 Solanum chiquidenum
AATGATTGATAAAATATATTTTAATTTGGGTATTGATAGTGAAGATGATGAAACACCTAGTTGTCAAGATGTTAAAAATAGTATAAAAATTGAAGCTAAAAGATTGTATGACTTGTATAATTCTAATAGAATGAATGTAGTATGTAATGAAGAGCCTCAAAGTTCTAGGAGTAGATATAATGAAGATGATCTTGATGATATGATAGATTGTTATCTTGAACTTTCTCATAATGATAGAAATGATTTTGATGCATATATTAATCAAAATACAGAACCTACTACTATTGATCTTCTAGAATGGTGGAGCAATCGCGGCCAGGGATTTCCAAAACTTCAACCGGTTGCTAGAGATGTGTTAGCAATTCAAGCATCTCCAGTAGCTTCGGAAGGCGCTTTTAGTGCAGCAAGATTTCTAATTGGAGAGGATAGATATTCATTAGCAGCAAATAGCTTGGAGATATCGGTACTATTTAGAGATTGGATTAATGGCGAGAGAAGGAGTTATGGTCGTCCACCTTTATCGACCAAATTTGAAAATGATGTTGATGAAATAATGCAAGATTTTAGTGACGACGGCATTGATGCAATGGAGGATATATCTAATCAACCAATTCCAGAGCATGTTACTAGAGAAATGTTAAATGATTTAAAAAAAGATTTCCTTGGTAGCATGAACTATTAAATTTAAATGTCTATTAGTATGAATATGATAATTCGAGGTCTAATTCAAACAGAACCCTTCCTAGAAGGTGGCTGTGTAGATTATATTTTTTAATACTCTACTAATATTTTGTAACTCAACTTGCACTATTTAATTAGTATTAATAAAAGTATAGGCTATTCGCCTTAATTTTTTTTTATTGTCTTAAATTTAAAATTTTAAACTTTTAAAGTGTGAAATTTAAACTTTTATAGCTTTATAGTTTTAAAGTTAGAATTTAAATTTTCAAACTTTTAAAGGGTGAAATTTAAACTTTTATAGCTTTATAGTTTTAAAGTTTGAATTTAAATTTTCAAACTTTTAAAGGGTGAAATTTAAACTTTTATAGTTTTATAGTTTTAAAGTTTGAATTTAAAATTTTAAACTTTTAAAGGGTGAAATTTAAACTTTTATAGTTTTAAAGTTTGAATTTAAATTTCAAACTTTTAAAGTGTAAAATTTAAACTTTTATAGTTTTATAGTTTTATAGTTTTAAAGTTTGAATTTAAATTTTCAAACTTTTAAAGTGTGAAATTTAAACTTTTATACTTTAAAAGTTTGTATTTAAAACTTTAAAAGTTTAAAATTATAAATTTTTAACTTTAAAATTATACAAGTTTTAATATTATTTGAGTAATGTTCCTAATTTTTTAATTTTAATAAAAAAAAATTAAAATATAGCACTTGGGACCCGGTTTCCGGTCCGGTCCGGTCTCGGTCTGTTACCGGTTCGGTCCGGTCCGGTCTCGGTCTGTTACCGGTCCGGTCCGGGTATACATATTTTTTTCCGAAATTATTGGTTCCGATCCCGTTGCCACGATTAATCAGTGATAGAGGAGGATGACCCATGATAGGCATTTTAACCCCTGGGATGTTGTCCTCATAATTACAGAAATTGGGATCGGCCCATGCTAGGCTTTAACCCTTGAGCTGCCACCTTTCTATACCAATTAGGATCGGCCAATGCTAGTCTTTCACCCTGAGTTTTCACCCTTCTATACCTGTTGGAATCGACCCATGCTAGGCCTTTGCCCCTGGGCTGCCACCCATAATTATACAGATTGCTTCACTTGGATTCTTTAATCTTTGAGATTGTTGTTTTGGTGGTCATAATCATTTTATGATATTTGAAACTACGGATCAGTAGTAGAAGACATGAAAATAATAACTTCAAGGCAGTAACAATGACATAAGGAGCTATGTAACATCAATGCATTACGTGTGAGCTTAAGTGACACAATTGACTTCAATTGACTAAGAGGAGAATTCACCAAGCTTGCTTTTGCAAATACCATTTCTATACTAGCACATAGGAGGAGGATAATTACACAAATGTAGAGAAATTAGCATATAATAAAGTAATTTGACAATCTATGGAGAGGGGGAAATATCGTTATCCATATTGTAGATCATACGCTGCCATTGTGCTTCCTTTATTAGGAATAAAACTTAGGAAGTTCACTTCATTGATATTAATCGCAAGTATTAGATTTCATGCCAAGGAATATGGAATCGAATAGCCTTACATACCTTGCTATACAATTCAAAAAGTATGACTTAAGCTCCTTCTCTTCAGATTACTAATCTACAATAAAATAAGTTGTAAGACTAGTATTAGTAGCTAATCAACCAATTTGAGCTACTTGATCTCACCAAAATAGTAATCAAGCAATAAGCATGCAATTTATCTAGCCAATGTTTTCTTTCCTCCCCTTTCCCTTTAGTCGCGTCTATATGCTATACAACATTTGTATCAGGTCCTCCCCAAAACTCCCTACAATACTTAATTCCTTTGAAGTCTCCATAAGTTCTCCACACCTCCAGTCACATCCCTTATCATAACATACATAAAACAGTCCTTAAACATAATAATGTAATTAACATAAGAAATATCAATCATGGTTTCTGATCACCAGCACTTGAAGAGCTAACATTACTTTTAAAATGCTCAAACAGGCTCATAATTGAATTTAAAGGGGACTCCCCTGCATGGCAGTTTCAACATGCAGTAACCACCAGGACATACTCCACAATATTACACCATGTAAAAGGAGCAATTTCCAACTCAGTAACACATACTAAATGTCCTAATTAACTCAAGTACAAGAGGGAGAAAATTGCAGTAGCTTACCTTGCTGGAAAGAACTACCACTTGCTAAGACGTGGATTCTTCAAGGTAAAGGTTGTCCTCCTCAACTTGTCTTAACTTATACCTTCCAATAGCTTGAACTCCCTAATATTTAAGAACCCTAATGGTATTTAATGGATGCTATATGGAGCTAAGAGAAAGAAGCGAGAAAGCTCTAGAAATTAGATTTCTTTTCAACGTAAAAATGGTTGAAAAAGCTGATATCAATCCCTTTTAAAGGGACTTTCATTAGACGACTTTGTCACTCATTTTGGGTCATAAATTATCAAGTAGATGATCTACCTACTTGGACTTTTCACTTTGGCCTTTTTGGACTTAAGAATATTGGGCCTTAGCTGTCCATTTTCTCGTTTTCTTCTATTCAACTTGGGCCAGATTAATGCAAGTAGGTTACTTGGCCCAATAACATGGTCAAAAGAGTCTTAGTAGGTGATGCACCTATTTTATCTTTTGGGCTGGTCAATAAGTCAAAGTAGGTGATGCACCTACTTGTCACCTACTAGCTTAGTTAAGTCAAGCATGCACCTCAATATTTTATTCAATTTCTAGACCTTAATACCTTTAACTTATATACACTAAGTCACTTTAAACTTTAGACTCAAATATCATCTTATAATCTCAAGTTTAAATATTTCCAACGACATCAACTTAATCGGGTTGCATTAAAAATCTTCGGACAATTTACCTTAAACTTCTTCTATTGTCACTAGTCGCATAGGAAACCGAGTCCATAACTATACCACAAGGAAATTTATAAGCGTCATATAAATAGAACTAGTACACGTAGAATACGGGGTGTTACAGTACACATGTTGAAACGTGCAAGGCATCACATCACCTTCCAAGCTAGTTTAAACCAACACTAATCATATAAGAAACATGGTCCCTCACATATAAGATAAGTCTATGTCAAGTATTATATGAATCAAACTAACTTATGCCTAATACGGGGTCTTACATCCTCCCCCCCTTAAGAAAATTCGTCATCGAATGTTAGCATGGTTATCCATCCCAAAAAAGTTCAAGCCTAGGTTACGTACTACTATTAATCCATAATACATATACACTTATACTTGCTTGTCAATGCCTCAACTCAACATTTTCATATTTCTCATCGATCTGGAAGAGATGAGGATACGTCAATTTCATTGCTTCTTCTGCTTCCCATGTAACTTCTTCTACTTGTTGGTTTCTCCATAGTACTTTTACAGAAGCTACCTCTTTATTTCTTAACTTCCTAACTTGTTGATCCAGAATAGAATGGGTACTTCTTCGTAGGTGAGATCTCCCGTAACTTGTACATCTTTAGTAGGAGTAATACGAGATGGATCACCTATGTATTTTCGAAGCATTGAAACATGAAACACCGGATGAACTATTGAAATCTCTTGTGGTAGCTCTAACTCATAGGTTACTTGGCTAACTCTTCGAATAATATTATATGGCCCTATATATCAAGGACTCAACTTCCCCTTTTTACCAAACCTCATTACCCCTTTCATTGGAGACACTTTCAAGAACACCCAATCCCCTATGGAGAACTCTAATCCTGTTCTTCTAATATCTGCATATGATTTGTATCACCTTAACTTTTTCCATAGCTTGATGAACAAGATTTAGCCCAAATAAGGCAGTTTCACCCACTTCAAACCAGCCGATTGGCGATCTACATTTTTTACCATATAAAGTTTCATAAGGTGCCATTTTAATACTTGAATTTTGTATTCAAGCTCGATCAGTGGGAAATGATAATCTTAACGACCTTTGAAGTCTATTATACAAGCTCACAGTATATCCTCAAGTGTTTGAATTGTACGTTCTGCTTGACCGTCTGTTTGAGGATGAAAGACTGTACTGAAATTCACTTGTATTCCCAAACTCTTCTGAAATGACTTTCAAAAATTTGCAGTGAATTGAGCTTCTCGATAAGATATTATAGAGATTGTCACTACATGTAATCGAACTATCTCCTTAATATACAAGCCTTGCATACTCTTCAGCTGTATAAGTAGTCTTCACCAGCAAGAAGTGTGCCGATTTGGTGAGTCTGTCAACTATTAACCATTATGGAATCAAACTTCCGAAATGAGCGAGGGAAACCAGTGACAAAATCCATGTTGATTATGTCCCACTTCCAAAATGGAAGTTTAATACGCTGCATATAACCTCCAGGCTTTTGGTGCTCTACTTTTACTTGTTGACAATTTGGACATTGAGCCACAAATTCTGCAATGTTCTTCTTCATGTCTCCCCACCAATACATTTCTTTCAAGTCATGATACATTTTAGTTGACCCCGGATGGACATGAGAATATCTTGAATGATGTGCTTCCATCATAATCCTTTTTTTTAATTCATCTACATTAGGTACACCCAATCTCTTTTGACACCGAAGTACTCCCTCTTGCGTAAGCTCAAATGACTTTGTCATACCATGATGTACATTCTCCTTAAGCTATAATAGAATAGGATTAACGTATTACTTCTCTTTCACTTCCACTACTAATGAAGATTTTGCCGCTTTTGGTACAATAACCCCTTCGTCTGGAGATTCAAGAAGGTGAACCCCCAAGCTAGCTAGTTGGTATAGATGTTTAGTTATCTCTTATCTTCCCATGAACTGCCAAGTGCTTGCAATCATCTTACGACTTAAAGCATTGGCTACCACATTTGCTTTCCCAAGATGATACAAAATATCAATGTCATAATCTTTTAATAACTCAAGCCACCTTCGCTGCCTCAGATTCAGGTCCTTTTGCTTAAATATATATTGCAAGCTCTTGTGATCAAGATATATGTTAACATGAACTCCATACAAGTAGTGGCACCATATCTTCCAAGCAAATACAACTGCTGCTAGCTCTAGATCATGGGTTGGATAATTTTTCTCATGTGGCCACAGCTGCCTTGAGCCATTAGCTATCACTTTACCATGATGCATTAATACACATCCTAAGCCCACTCCCGAAGCATCACAATACACTGCATACCCTTTCGTGCCTTCTGGAAGCACCAATACAGGTGTAGAAGTTAATTTATTCTTCATCTCTTGGAAGCTTCTTTCACATGCATCACTCCATTGAAACTTGGTTTCTTTGTGTGTTAGCTTTATTAAGGGTGCATCAATGGAAGAGAATCCTTCAACGAACCTTCTGTATTAACCTGCCAATCCAAGAAAACTATGGATCTCTGTAGGCGTTATAGGTCTTGGCCAGTTTTCCATGGCTTCTATCTTTTGAGAATCAACCTTTATTCCTTCGTCAGATACAGTATGACCTAAGAACGCCATAGATTTCAACCAAAACTCACATTTAGAGAACTTCGCATACAACTTACGATCACGAAGAATTTATAAAACCTACCTCAAGTGATTAGTATGGTCCTCTTCCGATCTTGAATACACCAAAATGTCATATATGAATACTATCACGAACACATCTAGAAATGGGTTGAACACCATATTCATCAAATCCATAAAAGTCGTTGTGCATTTGTTAGCCCGAATGACATGACTAAAAACTCAAAATGACCATACCGTGTTCGGAAAGCCTTCTTAGGCATATCTTGATCTTTGACCCTCACTTGGTGATAACCCGACCTCAAGTCAATCTTTGAGAAACACTTAGCACCTTGTAACTGATCAAACAAATCATCAATTCTAGGGAGGGGATATTTGTTCTTAATCGTTACCTTATTCAACTGCCGGTAGTTAATATACATTCTTAACGAGCCATCTTTCTTATGTACAAATAAAATTGGTGCTCCCCATGGGGACATACTAGACCTTATGAATCATTTTTCTTACAAGTATTTTAATTGCTCATTCAACTCCCGTAATCCTACCGGGCCATTCTATATGGAGGTATGGAGATAGGTTGAGTATCTGGAATCACATCAATACTAAACTCTACTTCTCGTTCTGGAGACAAACCCAGAAGATCTTCAAGAAATACATCGGGAAATTCATTTACCATTGGAATGGATTGCAGAGTTGGTGACTCCACATCTATATTTTTCACCCTCACTAGATGGCATATGTATCCTTTGGACATCATCTTATTTTCCTTAAGGTACAAAATAAACTTACCTCTCGGTGCCCCAATATTACCTTTCCATTCCAAGACTACCTCTTTTGGAAAATGGAAACGCACCATCTTAGTTCGGCAATCTAGCATGGCCTAACAAGAAGCTAACCAATCCATACCCATTATAATATCAAAATCTACCATTTCTAGCTCAATAAGGTCAACTAGTGTATCATGGTCACAAACAATTACAATGCAATTATGATAAACCCTTCTAGCTATAATAGACTCACCAATCAGTGTAGACACTTCAATTGGCTTCACTAATAATCCTGGTGTTCTTTTGAACTTCCCAGCAACTAATGCAGTAACATATGACAATGTAGACCCCGGATCAATTAGTGCATATACAATATGTGAAAAGATGGACAATGTACCTGTAACCACATCCGGCAAGGCTTCCAAATTTTGTCGATCTCCTAGAGCATATGTGTGATTCTGAACTCCACTAGAATTAGTTGATCCCCTAGCTCCTCTACCACGACCTATAGGCATCTATAGTCCCCTACCTAAAGAAGGTGTTGATGAGGACGATGCAACAAATGATCTAGTAGGCTCTGCAACACCACTCATGCCCCTATGAGGGAAGTTTCTCATCATATGCCCCGGTGTACTACACCAAAAACAAACATCTTTCCCAAACCTATATGAACCTAGATGATTTCTTCCACATTGTTTACACAGCTGTCGAGGAGGCCTTGATTGGATCGTACTTCCCTGCTCCTGATGACCCGCTATTGGTGAACCTTGGCTTTCACTTCTTTGCCCAAACTGATTGCCCCTAAACCCTTGAAACTGTGGTGGAACACTAGTTGTAGAATAGAAAGATGATGGCCTAGGCGGTCTGTTAAAGAACCGAGGCCTAAACTTGTCACGACCCAGGGGTACCCCCTAGACGTAACATGGCGTACTAGACCTCGAAGGGGTCTCTTACAAGCCCTTTACATCATAACATAGGTAATAGAATTGAAAATATAGAACAATTTAAAACTTTTACAATCGAAGTCATATTTCATAAAGGCAACAAGCGGAAGTCTTACTAAAACCTTTGTCTCAAACCATCTATTTAAACTCATGAATAAAAGTCTTTGGGACGCAGCCCATACAAAGTCTAAAAATATAATGAAATGACATAAAGGTAAAGTGGATGTTGTCCTCGAAGCTATGAGGACTCACCAAGATCTTCAACTCTTCTAGATCCTTGAAACCTAGCCAAAGCAACTCAAATCTCCAAGACCCTACATTTGGTTAGAATGTAAACAATATGCGTTAGTACAAAATGTACCAAGTATGAAAACTAGCACAACATCATAAGAGCCTCTCAAATGGTTAGTCAACATAAGACATACGCATAATAGATAATAACATAGTCATGGCATAATCATTATAGTCATAGCATGGTCTCCAACATAAGCATCATATAAACATAAGTCAACATAAGACATAGTTAATGAGCATAGGAGATAAGTCATAATCATGTAAGCATAATTGACCCTTGGTCACCCATACCATATTAGCACCATTCTCAAGTAACCTTAAAAGCATACATGTGCGAAGCAAAAATAACATCCCATAATACTACCCAAGCCAAGTACCCTTTTTTGGTCATCTTAATCATAGTCTAAATGCATGGTTAAGTCTTGAGCTTCTTTCCATAAGGGTACTATACTTCTAAGGAACCTCAAGACACACTTGTGCAATGCATGAAAGGCATCCCATACTACCCTTTACACTAAGCATAACCTTGAAGTCGTCTTAGTCATATTCACCCTACTTTGGTATTACTATAAGCTTACTTCATATAGACAAGGGAACTACCACCTTAGTCAATCATATCTTAGAGGGAAACTATGGCAACAACCCAAGCTAAGTCATACTATGTGTGGGAACCCTTCATACCTAGCCTTAAGTCATACTTGTGCAATGTATGGATATCATCTCATACTACTACCCACACTAAGTACTCATTTAGACTATCATGAATGTTCACTAGTTGGGGTCTAGTCCCCCTATTCTATTTGCCTATTTTCATATAAGGTACTTCTCTATGTAGTACTAGGCAAGTCATAACCTATGAATAAACTTTATTTCTCATTTCAAGGCTACCAAGGAATAACCCTCTAATAGGCTAGACCATGCTATCATGTTACTAACATAACTAGGTTAAGCGAAGCTAACTACCTTGGAAGACACACTAACATGCAAGTCCAAGCTACTCTAGGAAATGTTCAAGTGTCCTATCCTAGCTACCATGAAATAGTCCTAAACTAACTAAGTCATGCCACCCTTACAAGTGTTCTAGAATACAAATACAAGCTATCCATAGGGGAGTATGATTCTCAACCCTAAGCTATCCTTAGGAGAGTATGAGTCCTCAATCCCAAGCTACCATGACTAACCTAACTCAAGCTATCCTTGAAATGCATCTTACAATGCAAGGTCAAGCTACCCTTAGGAGAGTATGGATCCTCAATTCTAAGCTACCCTTAGGATAGTATAAGTCCTCTATCCCAAAGCTACCATGAAATGGTCTTGGCCAAACCAAGTCATGCTACCATGAAAGCATCCTAACAATGCTAGTTCAAGCTACCCATAGGAGAGTATAAATCCTCAATCCTAGGCTACCATGACTAACTCATGCTACCCTTGACATGCACCCTATAATGCTAAACCAAGCTATCCCTAGGAGAGTGTAAATCCTCAATCCCAAGCTATCTTATCTTGGTCTTGTCTTACCAAGTCAAGATACACAAGAAGGGATCATATATCACAACTTCAAGCTAGATCATGATTTGATTCATTTTAGGTTATTAAGTCAACCTAGAATCCTTCTATGTGAGAGAACTTGAATCTCCTAGCATATTCATGTCTAAGTGTATAAGAGAAAGAGAATACACCACAAGATCACATCATATTGACTTCACCCCCAAAGCCCTAACAATGATGGATAAAATCCCTACTTTCAAGCTTAATTTCATTCTATCATGATCCATGTCTAAATTACAAGCTATTCAATCACATTGTTCATTAGAAGGTGATTCTAGTCATACTTGATCATAAAGGTTCAATTCTAACTTTACAAGTCCAGATCCTCCCTATTCAATCAAGTCTAGTTCAATTCATGATTAGATGATCCTAACTATGATCAATTAGTATTCAAGACATTGATTTAGGAAGATCACTTTTGAACCTTCAACTTTGCCTCTAATGGAATAAACCCATAAAGATCACATTCATCAATTTAGATTAGAGTTCATCATAGAAATCACATGAATTCATCATAATATCGCTAAAAAAAGCTAAATAAATCATAATTGGATGTTATCTACTAGATTGGAATCACATTCAAACCCTACCCACAATGCAAGCACAACCCTAGCTAGAATGGGGTTTTTGATTTCACAAGTGGGGAAAACTATGGGGGTTCCATGGGTGGAAGAACCCATGTATGATTAAGATTCACATACCTTCAATCAAATCCCTAAACAAAGCTTGAATCAATGGGAAAAATCGCCCTAAGTTGTTGCCCTCTTCTCTTCTCTTCTTCTTCTTCTATTCTAGAGAGATGATTTTTGGAGAGAGTTTTGGGGTCTTTAGAAGAATGAGTTAAAGTGATTAGTTTAGGGTATATTAACTATTTATAGGAGGTTAATTAACTAACTGATCGCCCCTCCTAACCCCTAAACTAATTACTAAACTAACCCTCAACTCCTCACTTAAAACTAAATTACCAAAAACTGACAGCATTCACGAGACCCCCATTTATGGACCGTGGATGGGTCTACTGGGCGTGGTTTGAGTCCGTGGTTGGGGAGTGAGGCCTATGCAGGCCTTGACCTACGCCCATGACCTACAGGGCGTAGACCAGCCTACTGGCCGTGATTTGCAATCGTGAACCAAGTTGTTTTGACAACTTTTTGGGCAGTGTTGGGGTCCTCCTCAAGGAACCCTTGGATGGTACTTGGGGAGTCATACCGATACGTTTAAACCCTAAACATGTCATTCTAAGTACGGGAACCGCTTTTACAAGTTTTAACCCTCATATGACACTCCAAACCTCACACCAAAGGCTCTAGAACTCACTAGTTCAACTAACTAATTTTTGAGGTGTTACAAAACTCACCTTGGGATGGTGTAAACTACCCCATGGATCTAGCACTCTTAGAACGCCCTATTTACGACTCTTGTGTCCTTCTTCTTTGCCTTTGCTACTCTAATTTTTGCGTAAAATCTTGTATCCTTGCTATGTGTAATTCCGGAAACTAGTAGCCTAAACTAGAGTCTAACACAAAACTAATAGGCTTAGCTAAAGCTTGACGTTAGGGTTAAAGCCTAGGAAATACCTCCCCGTACCTTAAAATTCACGTTTCATGTTACAACGACAAGGCCTAAAGCCCAAGGACCAACCATGGGTCCTTGAGGAAAAGGCCCCAAAAAGTGACCGGGGCAGTGACCCACAAGGGCACCTACTCCCCGTAGGTGGGGGTCGTGGGTCAAAGTCTTGAAAATGAGTTGCAGACCATGGACCTACAGACCTTCAAGATGGCCAGTAGGTCCATTCACAGTCCGTAGGTCCTAGGTCATGGGTCACACCTGCAATGTTGCCTAAGTTTGGCCAATGTAAGGGAGTTTAGGTAATTCTTAATTAAGTTAGTTTAATGTAGGGTCATTTTATATTGTTTTATTAGGCCTATATAAGACTGTTTAAGTCATTAACTAACTAAAACATTTCATAAAATCTCAACTACCCAAATCAAAATCAAACCCTCTCCAAAATCTTCTCTTTAGAACCCTAAGGAAGAAGAAGAAGAAGAAGATCAAGTTAGGTCTTGAAGAAGGAGGATTTTCACATGATTTTTTTGGATTTCTTCATCTAAGGTATGGTAGTTTTTGATTCATGGAATGATTTCATCTAAGGAAATCTCAAACTCTCAATTTCAAAGTAGAAAATTCTCCAAAACCCAGGGTTTTCACTCCAAGTCATGGATTCTTTCTAAAAACGTTTTTTTAATTATATTATATTATGATTGAATTGTTGTTTTATGATAAAATCTCCCATGAATCCATGAAGTCCCCATAACCCTAATTTATGACTTTGTGATGTGGGTGAATTGTAGTAAGATGAATTCTATGGAATTGTACTTGTTGTAATTTAGTTATTTTAATCACATTAATATCCATATTTAATGTAGTAACTCTTGATGTGATTGGGAGAATGTGATCCTTGATCCAAGAAGGGTAAAACATGGGAATTATGTCAAATTGTGGGCTTCATGTATATACACTTTATGAACATGATTATAATCTAATTATTGTGTTAATTGAAAGTTCATTCTCATAAACACATAATGATCATGATGTGAAAGTTCTTCTCACTATATGGTGGTTCTAAGGTTGAAATTCCATTCTCACCTATTGAACCTAGGAGCTGTTTTATGAATTGTGTTGGATGGAGGGTTTAGACACTCCTTCATGCATGTAAATTCAATTCAAGATTTAAAACATGTAATTGTGGGAAGTAATGCTTAGCACCGAGTAGATATTGAATATGAGATTGAAGCTCCCCCGCTAGAAAGGGCAAGTTTCTAGAAAGTATCTCTTGAGATGGAAGCTCCCCCGCTAGAAAGGGCGGGTTTCTAGTAACAATGCCCTTATCTCGTAAACTATGTGCCCTTATAGGTCTTTAGCTAGTGGATCCACCTAAAAGCTAATGCATGTAGTTCTACCTTAGGCAAGTAGGATACCTCTTTTCGGTGTGGGGCATTACACCAGATTCCATGTAAAGCTCACATGGTCTTCGGTTAAGGCTTATTCCCAAGGTAATAATCAAAATGAATTCTTAACTATGTTTTCTAAAGGAGCTTTACTTAGCATGGGTAGGATTATGGGATCTTACTTATGCATGACACAAGTAGACTTTGAGGTTATTCATAGTAGATTTCTATTATGATGTGATGACTTACATATTGAATATACTCATGAATTATACTTTTACTCTAATTTTCATGATGCTTCTCAAACTTGATAAAATGCACGCTCTTCAACTAAATTGTCCCTTTTTAGCATATTTTCATGATTTTGTGCATGACTATCATACTTGGTGCATTTTTGTACTAACCCATATTTTTTCTATATTTTCCACAAAGTGTAGGTTCCGGGGTTTGAGGTGACCTTCTTTGATACAAGCTTGGATCGACTATTCTCTTAGCTTGTGGTGAGTCCTCAAGGATTCGAGGATGAGTGATATCTTGTTGTTCCTTTTCCTTACATTGTATTAGACTTTCGGATTTCTATTGTAAGGGTTGTGACCCTATTTTGAGACTTTGATTGTAACAGATGGCTAAATGAGACAATGTCTAGACTTCCGCTTTGCTTTTATGAAAACTTCTTAAGACTTGAAAAATGTATTTTTACTCTTTATTGTTCTTTAATTATGTGATGATGATGCTAGTTGGCTTACATGGTGCCTTTAAGGGCATTGTGTGCCTTGTTACGTCTAGGGGTTACCCTTGGGTCATGACACTATGTCCATATCTTTATTCAATGAAGCAATGGTATAATCTCTAACCAGATATGAGTCTAATCTATCCACATATCGATGAACTCTATCCTCCATAGTAGCTACTACATTAGGAGCATACCTAGCCAAGGAATTAAATTTGAGATTGTACTCTCTCACGCTCATACTTCCTTGGTGGAGATTTAAGAACTGATCTGCACGGGCCTCTCGGATCTCCAGCGACAGATAATGGTTAATCAATTCTTTTTGAACTCTTTCCACATAGCTGAAGGTGCATTTATTCCCCTAGATTGCTTCCAAGCTTCATACCACAATATAGCCACACCCTTTAATGTATATGTTGCTAGCTCAAGTGCTTCTTTCCCACTTACATGCATAACATCCAAAGTGCGTTGGATCTGATCTATAAAGTCTTGTGGATCTTCATTAGGATCTGACCCGGTGAATGATGGAGGGTCCAAATTAATAAAATCACGTATCCGCGTGCCAGCTGCTCTATATACACTACTAGTACCTGCAACTGGACCTTCTTGCCTTTGGCCATGGCCAGTAACTATACGAGTCAATAATTGGACTGTATTCTTTAAATCTTGCTTGCTGGAATTAATAGGGGGTTCTTGAGGTGCAGCTTCCCTCCTTAGATCTTTTGGAGATGGAAGGGTCGGGGAATTCTGTGATAGAGACTCATTTTGAGCCTCTCTTTGAACTGCTTGACTAGGTGGTGGTTGGTTGGTTCCTTCTTGGGAAGCCACATCTACTCGCTTACCTATACTTTTACTCCTTCTCTTAACCGGCATCTTTTCTATAGTAAAACAATTTAGAAGTTAGATAGATTCACTTACAACATTGGTTCTATCGCACGATCTGAGAAATGAAAAAAAAAAGACAACTCATACATGTCACGTAGCCTCCTATTTATAAATGTGGTGCACAACAATTCCATAAGCAAGACTATACATATACACGACTTTGTAGACTCCATAGGATGACATGCTCAGATACCCCTTTTGTCTTGCCTCTAATCCCATTAAGACGGACAGGCACCCGATGCCCTAAAGGCCCGAGAGAACCAACATGTAACCTGTGCTTACTAGGAATATAACTATGACAATCTTAAAGTTGTGACAAGTTCACATAGGATGCCACGATACGAACCAACATAAGTAGACCAAAAACTTATATACAAGACTTGTCCATTGAGACCAGAACTTGTTAAGAGACAAGACACAACTGAACTATATACATTAGTCTATAAAGCCTCTGAAAGATAGAAAACCTTAATTTAGGGCAGGACAAGGCCCCGCCTTACCTTTAATGTACAGTAATAAAATAGGTGCCAATGACTCGGTAAGCCCCGAATCAACCTGGAGTTTCACCAATAGAAGTTGAGTACCTGTGCTCCTACTAAAAAGGTCTACTAGCTGGAGTACATGTGCCTGCAGCATGAAATACAGCGTCCCCGTAAGGGACGTTAGTACAAAAAAATGTACAGAATATGTAAGGCAATAATATATATAAAACAAGGCTTAAATGAAATCAAGTATCCGTATGTAAGTGCATAGATCAGAATAGAGACCACCTTTGTTACTCTTGTGGGAGAATGTACGTTACATTCTTTTCTTTACTTTTCTATACTTTATAATCTTTGTAGGGAATGTGATACAAATGACCAGCTGATCAGTGGTAGAAGAGGATGACCCATGCTAGGCATTTTAACCCCTAGGATGTTGTTCTCATAATTACAGAAATTAGGATCGGCCCATGCTAGGCTTTCGCCCCTGAGCTGCCACCCTTCTATACCAATTGGGATCGGCCCATGGTAGGCTTTCGCTCCTGAGCTGCCACCCTTCTATACCAATTGGGATCGATCCATGCTAGGTCTTTGCCCTGGGCTGCCAGCCATAATTATACAAATTGCTTCACTTGGATTCTTTAATCTTTGAGATTGTTGTTTTGGTGGTCATAATCATTTTGTGATATTTGGAACTACATAACAGTAGTAGAAGACATGAAAATAATAACTTCAAGGCAGTAACAATGACATAAGGAGCTATGTAACATCAATGCATTACGTGTGAGCTTCAGTGACACAATTGACTTCAATTGACTAAAAGGAGAATTCACTAAGCTTGCTTTTGCAAATACGATTTATATACTAGCACATAGGAGGAGGTTAATTACACAAATGTAGAGAAATAAGCATATAATGAAGTAATTTGACACGCTAAGGAGAGGGGGAAATATCGTTATCCATATTGTGGATCTTACGTTGCCACTATGTTTCCTTTATTAGGAATAGAACTTAGGAAGTTCACTTCATTGATATTAATCGCAAGTATTACATTTCATGCCAAGGAATATGAAATCAAATAGCCTTACATACCTTGCTACACAATTTAAAAGTATGACTTAAGCTCCTTCTCTTCAGATTACTAATCTACAATTAAATAAGTTGTAAGACTAGTATTAGTAGCTAATCAACCAATTTGAGCTTCTTGATCTCACCAAAATAGTAACCAAGAAATAAGCATGCAATTTATCTAGCCAATGTTTTCTTTCCTTCCCTTTCCCTTTAGTCGCGTCTATATGCTATACAACCTTTGTATCAGGTCCCCCCCAAAACTCCCTGCAATATTTAATTCCTTTGACGTCTCCATAAGTTCTCCACACCTCCAGTCGCATCCCTTATCATAACATACATAAAATAGTCCTTATAAAAATGTAACAGAAGCAATATGAATCACAGTTTCTGATCACCAACCCTTGATGAGCTAACATTACTTTTAAAATGCTCAAACAAACTCATAATTGAATTTAAATGGGACTCCCCTCCATGGTTGTCCCAACATGCCCTAACCACCATAACATCCTCCACAATATTACACTATGTAAAAGGAAAAATTTCCAACTCACTAACACATACTAAATGTCCTAATTAACTCAAGCATAAGAGGGAGAAAATTGTAGTAGCTTACCTTACTGGAAAGAACTACCACTTGCTAAGACTTGGATTCTTCAAGGTAAAGATTGTCCTCCTCAACTTGTCTTAACTTATACCTTCCAATAGCTTGAACTCCCTAATATTCAAGAACCATAATGGTATTTAATGGTTGTTGTATGGAGCTAAGAGAGAGAAGAGAGAAAGCTCTAGAAATCAGATTTTTTTTTCAATGGTTGGAAAAAGCTGATATCAATCCCTTTTAAAGGGACTTGCTTTGGCCGATTTTCTCACTCATTTTGGGCCATAAATTATCAAGTAGGTGATCTACCTACTTGGACTTTTCACTTAGGCCTTTTTGGACTTAAGAATATTGGGCCTTGGCTGTCCATTTTCCCCTTATTCTTCCATTCAACTTGGGCCAGATTAATGCAAGAAGGTGGTAGTGTACTTGGCCCAATAACATGGTCAAAAGAGTCTTAGTAGGTGATGCACCTACTTGGCCCTTTGGGCTGGTCAATAAGTCAAAGTAGATGATGCACCGACTTGTCACCTACTAACTTAGTTAAGTCAAGCAAGCACCTCAATATTTTATTCCATTTCTAGACCTTAATACCTTTAACTTAACTTAAAACTTATATACACTAATTTACTTTAAACTTTAGACTCAAACACCACCTTATGATCTCAAGTTTAAATACTTCCATCGACGTCAACTTAATCGGGTCGCATTAAAAATTAATGGACAATTTAGCTTAAACTTCTTCTATTGTCACTAGTTGCATAAAAAACCAAGTCCAAACTATACCCCATGGCAATTTATAAGCGTCATATAAATAGAACTAGTACACGTAGAATACGGCGTGTTACAGTACACATGCTGAAACGTGCAAGGCATCACATCACCTTTCAAGCTAGTTTAAACCAACACTAATCATATAAGAAACATGGTCCCTCACCTATACGATAAGTCTATGTCAAGTATCATATGAATCAAACTAACTTATGCGTAATATGGGGTGTTACAAATGTGACACCCGATCCAATAATATCGTGCCGGCTCGTGGCACCTGATCCAAAAATACCGTTAATTTATCATTCTTTATCACTATTTTTCACTTCATTAACAATATTTCATCACGCCTTCTTTATTCAAGGCATCATTTTGATAGAGAAAATTCAAGATTATGGATCGCACTAGATTACATTAATTTGATATTTTAAATAAAAAATTTATATATTCAAAAACTATACGAAAAATAATATAAATTTCAATTTTTTTGCAGATCATATGATGAAAAATACAATGTTAGTCAAAGTTATTATCGTTTGATTCTAAAAAAGGAAACTATGACAATTAAAACTGGACGGAGATAGTATTAAGGACCATTTATTTTTAGCAGGATATGTTGTTGTTCAGGGCTTAGATTACTCTATCATTCAAGTGAAATAAGTATACAGATTTATAAGTATAGATGCTCATGAAAGGTAAAGGTTAAGACAAAAAGAAGTAAATGAAGCATTATTTCACCAAACATGACACGAGAACTTTTTATTTGCATAAGAAAAAGTACTTCTTACTAGAGGCGAATCCAGGATTCGAATATAGGGGCACCACTAAGAATGACTCAAGTGTAAGGCTACGAGTGACGCAAGGGTAACATTAACATTTTTGGAGAAGTCATTATCATGGCATATTTTGGAGCATGTTTTAAAATAACATTATTCATATCCGGAAGCATTTTTCCAAGCCAATCCAAAAAACCTAAAGAAAAAGACCTTTATATTTTGAAGACTCACTTTCATCATGACCTGGAAAAGACGATCCAATCCAAGAGGAACCTTGCCACATTAGTAGAAGCCTCTAAACAAATTTGATGCTCACTTCTTGTTTTCTCAAACTGCTTGTTAAAAACAACTTGAATGGATTGAAATTGATTCTCAAAATCTAACATCTTGTTGAAACACATATTGTGGACGCTATTTACTTCACCAACATGTAAATTGAATCATTCCAAACTATGATTCCAAGTCTTAAAATCAGTTTTCGTGAAAAAATCACCGCATTTCTCTTTACATAAGTTTATCCAGATCAAATCACAAGAATCAACAACAAATTCTTACAAAAAAAAATGTTTAAAAAGAAGAACTTACCAATATATGCAGAGATAATTGGAGTAGGACTTTAATTATGTAGTGAAGAATACTTGTAAGTTATAGATTTTCTAGCAGTGTTATATTTTGTTTAGAGTTGTGCAAGTTGTAGATTTTCTAGCAGTCTTATATTTTGTTTAGAATTAGGGAATCGAACTCGCGCGGTCGCAGTGCAAGTGAGCGACTTCAACCAATTCTCCCAAGTGACTTTTAGTTATAAGGGTGCACAATTAAATATATAATCATTTATCAACTATCTATACATATATATACAAAAAAAAAAAAGTTACCGGGTGCAAGTGGGTCCGCCCCTGCTTCTTACATAACAAAGAAAACTAAAAGATAAATAAACGATATTACACTTGAATACATCAAACATACAATAGTATATAATCCAACATATTAATTCTTAAAATAAATATTAAGAGAAATAATAATCATACATACATATTAGAAGAACTAGCTAGTTGACACTTGCACAAACGCTTCTTATTATTCCATTTTGATCAGTTAGAGGAGTAATATCTCCCATTTTAATCATAGATGTTGTCTGTAGATCCTCCATTAAAAAGAACTTGATCGGATTGAAGAAGACCTTTTTCATCGATAAGGTTTTTGAAATAATTATTATCTAATTAATTTGGTGTAACAAGATCAAGAGGTGCAAGATTTCCATTCTCTCCTTCTTGAGGGCATGTGCGTCTTTTAGTGCTAGCAAAACCAGCATCGATGTATGTTCCATTTCCATAAATACGATCACTGAATAGAAAACATTGTGCTTTGCCTATTGAGTGAGCCCCTAGATTGAGATGAAAGTGAAAGTATTATTAGTTCGAATTTTGAATTTATGATAACCATAATAAATGTTTATTGATTGAATTACCTGACAATGCGACCATGTCTCTTGTGTTAAGTCCTTTGTTTGCGAAGCCAAAAATAAGTGTATTGAGAGGGTTGGAAGATCTGTTTCTGCAACTGTCTTACGTGCTGTGGTTGAATCTCTCCTTCCAAGTTTTACTATCCATGACGGACCTCCCACCTGATCGATATTATTATTTTTATAATTATACAAATCTAATATCTTGTTTTGTCTAAAAAATGTTGACATGTGAATTAACTTACAGCAATTGATGCATCTCGAGCTGCAACAGCAAGTATGTCAGCACATGAAACCACCTCGGGACAAATCTTTTCTATTTCTGCTTTTGCATCTTCTATCACTACAAAAAAACCTCAAATTGCCAACAGATTTTCCTAACAACTTCGGTTGGTTAGTATTTTACTAACAAATTACCAACATATTTCTAACCGAATTATTTTTG
The DNA here is from genome assembly GCA_029582725.1 of Solanum chiquidenum. Lineage (NCBI taxonomy): Eukaryota > Viridiplantae > Streptophyta > Magnoliopsida > Solanales > Solanaceae > Solanum > Solanum chiquidenum. The sequence goes on from JAJOOS010018984.1 coordinate 19,869, forward strand.
AAAACTTAACAACGAAATTCTAACGGATTACTAACCAAAATATTACCAACAAAATATTTTAGTTGGTAAATATGGCGGGAAAAAATGGCACCAAATTTAGCAACTTTTTACTAATGAATTACCAACTAAAATATTACTAACGCACTTCTTTTGTTAGTAATATTACCAACGAAGCATATATCGGTTGGTAAATATGACAACAAATTTGTTTATATAATTTATTAACAAATTACCAATGAATTACTAACAAACCATTTACCAACGGCAATATTTTGTTGCTAAATTACCAACCAAATATAAATGTTGGTAAATTAGTAACGAAATATAATTTGTTGGTAAACTTGCCAACAAATATCTAAT
>JAJOOS010018985.1:0-21325 GCA_029582725.1 Solanum chiquidenum
TGATGAAAAATTTCACCTAGCTTGAATTTCAAGAATAAAATATCGTATAAATTGACGGAAAGAATATGTATTTATATAGGTATTTATGGATGCTTTCCATTTTTTTAATTTCATGAAATTAGTATAAAAACTTATGTAATTATTTATCAAAAATATTGATGCTCTTTCCGTTATATTTTCTTTTTGAAATTAGTATCAAAATTTATGCTATTTTTTTTTTACAAATTTCGTAAGAAATTATAAATAAAATGATAGTTTTACTAATTTACATTTAATTTTTTAAAATTTATAAATTTTATTTACACTGACAAAAAGAAAAAAAATGTTATACTAAAAAAAATTTGTAATTAATTATATTTTGTAAATTAACAAATAATTTTATCTAACTATTTTTAGTAATATAAATAATTAATTTTAAAATGTTAGAAATTGAATGAATATTTTCTTTTTGGATTTCATATTTTTATATTTTCCATGAATAAAATTATATAAGTATGGAAGTAGAGAAATTTGAAACATAAATTTGAAAAGAAAAGTCAAAGAAAAAGAAGTAAGAAAAAAAGCAGGAAAGAGGAAAAAAAACGTTTAGTGGTTTTACTTTTGAGGATAATTTGGGTACAAGAAATTAATGAAATTACCCAATCATCCTCATCTTTTCACACAAATTTCGAAATAACCAACATTTTGTTCCTCGTGCCATTTCGTGACAAATTGGTGTCTTGCCATTTATATTTTCCGTATCAGTAATTATAGTTATTTCCCTATTACATTTTTTAAGACATTGTATTTATTATGGGAAGTGCTAAATGGCCAGAATTGGCCAGAATTCTAAAAAGACTAATTTAACCTTGTTTCCTTTCAAAGTAAAGTCAAGTATTTATTACTACTATTTCCAAAACTTCTAAAAATACGTGTGAACAATAATTATTATGTTTAATGAATTAGAATTGTGTGAAGGAAATTATTCAATGGACTTTATAATGTGGAACCCATTACAATCTAACTTCACCTTCTTTTAATTCTTCCTAATTCACTCTTTCTTTGTTCCTTTTTCTTCATCTTTTTTGGTCATCCTTTCTCTTTTCTTTTCCATTACATGTAAAATTAAATTATACAAATTCTAATTCCATAAGATATTTTTGGATACAGTTTATCAATAATTTTCTAGTCTTGAACTTGTAAAATAAGTTAACATTTATTTATTTCTATTATATACAAATCATTCAATTCTAAAATCAAGCACACAAAAAAAATATTAGTTAATATCTAACTTCATAACACAAAATTTGTTGGGATAATATTGCATTTGTTTTCTTTATTTTAATTTCATTATAGTATATTTAATACACTATCATCAATATTAAAAAATAATATGATTTGTTTATTTTTTTTCTTCACTAATATACTGATTTGAATATTATATTTCATAATCATCTTTTAAAAAATAAATAAAATATTTTTTTATGATAAACTTTAAAGATTATTCTTTATAGATAATAACAAAACTTATTTTTAATAAAGTTTGTACTTTTATGCGTTAACTATAGAAAGATAAGTTTCGTGCGATAAATTTAATAGTTAGATGAATTTTATGTACTAAAAATTAAGAAAGTAATTTTTTGTGTTATAATTTTATTTTATTTTTGACATTTTATAGTGAAAATATGACATAATGCTATAAATAAGTTAATTACATTCAAGGTAATTTAGAAACTTCTTTCAATGTGATACTTCTCACAAAGTTCAGTAATATATTTGATACTTCTCACATGTGATTTTTTTAAAAACCTTTTAATTTCAATGATTAATTTCAGTCTTAAACATCTTATTTATTGATTTCTTTATTTATTATTATCTAAATATTTTTTTCAGTTAGTAAAAATAAAGTATTTTTGTATATGTGTATAGTTCATTCAATTTATTTTTTTTAAAAAATGTGTTCAGTTAATAAAAAAAATATGTACGCTTTAGTTAAAAAAATAATTGAATTGTACCTTAAACAAATGTTCATAAGGTACCAATGCATACCTTTGAAAAATTATTTTTTCACTTAAAATAAATCTCTTTATTGAAGAAAACAATTAAATTTCTCATTAATAGTAACTACAAATGACTATCTTGTCTACTTAAGATTATACTTAATTATTTTGTAATACAAATTTAGTAAAATATAGTAATTAAATGTAGATTCAAAAAAAATTAGTTGAATTTTTCTTTAAATATAATCAACTAAATAGATTAGTCTATATATATAATCGATGTTTTCCAAGAGAAAAAAAATGTTATTTTGAAAATTAGATGTTTCTAAAAAATAATTGATGATAAGATATTTATAACTATGCCATGAATAACACATTAATTATGGATAAAAAATATCCAAAAATAAACTAATTTATAGTGTGAACATGTCCTTTTACAATTCTGCCAAATTATGGCGAAAAGGATTTTCCCGTTAGGATACATTTTTTTAAAAATATTTTCATTTAATATAGAATTTTCTACTTAATGAGACAATTAAAATACATGTTAATAATATACATGAAAATATGTTTTTAAATATAATTTGAAAAATATTTCAATAACGATAATCAAAACTCAAAATACTTTAGAATTGATTAAAAATCAATACATTGTAGAACTACGTAATTTAAAATTTTAAAACATAATAAGTAAATATGTAGTTTAATTTTTTAAAACATAATAATTACAATAACAAATATCATATCAAAACTACAACATTAATGTGTAACTATCTTGGGTTGTTGTGAAATAGGATCGACACTTATGAACCATATGATTTTTAGTATTTCTTTGTGTCGATATCTACTGATTCTAAAGTATTTTGAATTTTGACTGTTATTATTGAACTATTTTCATTATATTTTAAAAATTATTTAAAATTGAATTTAAATAATTATTTAAATAGGTAATTTAAATTATTCATATAATAAATACAATAAAATTACTTAATTTTAAAAATTCTTAATCAGTTTTTAAAAACAAATTAATTTGAGAGCAAAAAAAAATATTGTGACTACAACTATGTATACTTAATATTTTAACATATCAGTCTTCTTCATATTTCGCTCACATACATTCTAAGTATAATTGGATAAAATATATTTTTATCATTTAACTTTTTTCTAGAAAATTCATGTGTAACAACAACTCCTTTAAATAAATAAGAGTAATTGTTTTGCCAACTTGGTGAATTTCAGATATACTTTATCTTTTATAAATTATCTTTTCACGATTAGAAATTATAAACTAAAATAGAGAGCCTGTACTTTACTCCTCTTTTGTACTTTTTTTTTTTAAAAAAAATTATCATTAAGAAATAAGAAATGAAAAATAAATAAAGAAAAAAGAATAAGTAGAAAGGAGGAAATTTAGAAATTGAAAAAATTATAGTCTTTTTTTTTAATTTTTTTTTACTACTACCGCCACATTTTTAATTTTTTTTTAGATCTTGAAAATTTGAAGTAAGAAGAGTGGGTGAGACTTATGTTTTCTTTGGTTAACTTTGTGGTTTCTTTCTTATGTTTAATTATGAAATCATCAATAATTAATCTCATCAATCATTTTCAATGTATTGGAAACATAATTGAATAATATATTCAATATTTAAGTTAAAGGGCAAAAATGTCAAAAAATAAACTAGTTTATAGTGTGAACATGTCCTTTTACCATTCTAGCCAAATTATGGCCATATTTTTATGATCAAAAGAATTTTTCCATATATTATATTCAAAAGGTGATATAATAAAATTACTCTTCTATTTATTGTTTCTTAAGGGGAGTGTCAAGTCAATAGTGAACAACTATTGTTGGACAGAAAGAGTATTAAAATATATTTATATTATAAAAATTCTTTGTATTATTAGCATCTATAAGTTAATTTCTTAATCAAACTGTCCCAACGATATTCTATCAAATACTCCCTCTATCCAACAATAGTTGTCCACTATTGACTTGGCACATTCCTTAATAAATAATAATTAATAAGGGTAATATTACTATATTATCATTTGACTTTATTAAATATAATGCTTTGAAAAATGTGTTAGATGATAAATAATATTTCCTCTGTCACTAATTACTTATTTATTTTGACAAATCAAGAAATGACAAAAAAAATCTTATTATACCCTCAATTAATTACTTTGAAAAATGTAGAATTTCTTGAAAATCTTAAGTTTTTAATTCATCAACTTCATAATTAATAGGGGTAAAATGGTAAACTCATTATGTCGATTATTGTTTTCTTAATTGGGTGTCAATTCAAAAATGGACAAGTAATTAGGGACAGAGGGAGAATTTAATAGCAAGGATAAAATAGACACAAAAGGTAAATTATCTCTTGATTTTCTAAATTGAACAAGTATTGTTGGACAACTATTTTTAATATAATGGACAACTATTATTGAACGGAGGAAATAGTTAATTAGAGCATAAATTGAGGTGGTTGTGTGCCATTTTTCCATATAAAACTATTCTTCATTAAAAATTTCAATTTTTCAAATTTGTGGTGTCATTTAATTTTCTTCGAAAAATTGACAACACCATACCAAATGTGTCTAGTGGTTCAATTCCATTCAAAATTTAAAAACGATTCTTCCAAATTTAAAATCTCACCCAAATCTATGCAATACCATTATTTCTTTTTCTAATATAATGCATTCATGAAATATAGGTAACAAAAGAAAATTTTCAACACCACAAAGTGAAAGTACATACATAGTATTAATTGTTGAAATATTTCCGATTAAGCTCTTTTTGTACCTTTACTTATTTACCTTTTATTCAATGACAGTGAATTTTGAACACCTAAACCACTAAGCCAATGGCTAGATTCAAAATATTTGTATGTATACTAAAATAAAAAATAAAAACCTTATACCTATGAGTAAATTTTATCGAGCTCGTTCAGATGAACACCCTCATCCTCTTGTAGATTTGCTCCTACTTTTATTTGTCTCCAGCTTTTCACTTCATCCTTTCCCTAACTTATATCCTATTCATTTTTATTTGTTTACTATATTAAAAATAGTTGTCCAATAATACTTGTTCAGTTCAGAAAATGAAGAGATTATTTACCCTATTATATCTATTACTATTAAATACAACTCTCTCCATTCATTTTTACTTGTCACTATTTGACTTGACACACCATTAAAAAAAATTATATTGATATAGGTATTTTACCAAACTACCCCTATTAAATGATGTTTAGTATTAAGTCTTGAAAAATGATGTAGAGAATAAATATTTAATATTGAGGGTAAAACACGTACAAAAATAATTGACTTTTCTTGATATATCAAAATTGACAAGTAAAAATGAAAATTTATTTTAAAAATATGTGTCAGGTAAAAGTGAACGGAGAGAGTATTCAATATCTAACACATTTTTCAAAATATTAAATTTAATATATTCAAAAGGTAATGTAGTAATATTACCCCTACTATTTATTGCTTCTTAAGGTGTTTGTCAAATCAATAGTGGATAATTATTTTTGGAGAGAGAGTGAAGAGAATATATATATGGTGGCCAAAATCTCTACTTCCTTCAATAGAAGAAAACAAAGAACTTTGTGGACAAAATGTGGTTGAAGTACTCTAATTCTATTGACAAAAATGAAGAGGTAGTTCTTCTTAAAGAAGAGGAAGAAGAAACATTATCACTTTGTGATTTGCCTACCAATATTGAAGAAAACCAAACAACAAAAGAATCTCCTCTTGCAAGTGTAGCTACACAAGATCAAGCATTTGATTTTCGCTCTTTTAAAAATAATTCAACAATGTGTACAGCAGATGAAGTTTTCTTCCAAGGCCAAATCTTACCCCTAAGTGACATGGATGTTAGGGGCGGAGCTACAGTAGGCAACGAAGCGAGTTTAACTGAATACTCTTCACTGCAAATAAGGTAATATATATATATATATATATATATATTATTGAATATTTTTTTTAAACATAACTTCTAATAGACATTTTGAATAGTTTTTGATTGAAAATTAAAGGAGTAATAAGTATTTGAAGTGGAATTTGAAAAAAGGAAAGTTATTTTGTAGCTGAATTTAACTTGGGAAGAATGTTAGTTACAAGTTTTGTGAGTGAAAATCATTACTTATTTTTATGAGTAATCAATTATTTGTAAAATTATAAAATACTAGTCAAACCAGGAAAATGTGATTAGAAAATTGATTTAGATCGTAATTTGAATCATAATAAGGGTATAACTAACTCTTACTATATTCTTTGGAGTAAAATTATTGTTAGAATTTTTGGCTTCGTTACTGATTAATTAATTTGTGCATTGTCAGGACATGGTCCATGAAACATGGTGACCATTCAATTGGGATGACAAATTCAAGTATTAATTCTTCCATTACAAATTCTCTCTGTTCCATTTCATTCTCAACCAAGTCCAACACCCCAGATTCGATTTTCAAAGATTACAAACATCAATAGTTGCAATCGAAAATCGACTACGTGGAGCCTATTTCGTGTTGGCCTAGTGACAATACCAGAAATTGCATTACAAGATCTTAAAATTCGACGTTGCAAATGTTCAGTTGAAATAGTTCCATCAAAAGTTGTTACCATAAACAGAGGCATCACCAGTTGTAGAAGGGAAGGATAGCCTGATGCACAAAACATGTTGTGTTAGTAGGACCGAGAAAAGGGCCACAGCCCAGGATAGCACCAATTGTATATGTCATGTCATCCAACGTTGACATTATTGAAGAGTCTGATGTCCACCCAACAACTGTTTTGATCTTCCCAGTTCTTGGAGGACCTCAAATTAGCTTAGCCACATTCTCTTGTAGCAACACAACTTACAACAACGGCCTCTTGTTGACCATTATCATTTAGAGTTTAGGACAATAATTTTAATTAAAAATCTGAGTAAATTTTTTTTTTGAGGTTATCTGACTAATTTAACTACTTTAAATAATACTTAATTTTTATGCGATGCTAATATCATGAAATATAAAGTTTAATTACTAATATTAGTTTTTAGCTAAACATTTATTCTATTCTTTCATTTTTTAACTAGTATATATATATATATATAATACTAGCCCTCAACTAACATCTGGGAAGACTTAAAAAGTTTAAAATAAGTAATATAGTGTATTAAAGTATAATTGAAATTGATTTCTTCTACGAAAATGGCCAAATATATCTTGGACTATATATCATAAATAGTTTAAATTAACCTTTGTTATCATTTCGGTTCATATATACCCTTCTCATTATACTTTTGGTTTAAGAGAAAAGACATAAAGTCATCACTGAAGTTGTCCCGAATTTTCAAAAAGACACCTTAACTTTGTGGGCGTCCTATTATCCCACAAAAATATTGAATATCTTTGTAAAAGACCATTTTGACTCATTTTCTCACTATGTTTGTAGTCACGCACATGACACGCGTGAAGATCCTTTTTTGCTGTCAAAAACCAATTGAAAAGTGCCACATTTCAATTATTTTCTTTATTAATTATTTACCTCATCATTTTTATTTTATTTTAGTTTAAACAGGACCAAAGGTCCACTTTATTTCAACTGGAAACAGAGCCCAAGTCTAAAATGAAACAAAAAAAAAAACAAAAAAACGCAAAGACAACAAAATTAAAAAAGAAACAAACAGAGACAGCCCTAAACACCTCATCATTTATATTTACCATCTTCTTCAAATTGGGCTACAATTGCCTCAAATGTGTTGAACTTATTTAATGACAGAGCACGTAAACACTAGCACGAGCAAATATCATTAACACAAACTTGGGAAAAATCATTATTCACAAATAGAATCACAACATACTATCTATAATAGATGCTTTAACAAGGAATAACTCATTAAATTGAAACATTTCAAAAGAATTTCAAACAAGTAATACCAAGTTCAAATCTCCATTAATTAATCAAAAACAATAATTTTAACATAAAAAGTAACTAACAATTCAAATCTAAGCGGTAAGAACAACTGCTCCACCATTTTCTTTAACCTTCTTCTCTGCGTTCTTCGACACCAACTTAGCCTTCACAACAACAGGTTAATCACCTTTGCCTAAAATCTTGAAGTACCCAAGCTGGGTAATCTCAATCAATGGAGCAATACCCTTATTTGGCAGTATCATTGTTCTTCACCTCTTGAGGAAGGAGAGACCATAGATGTGGCGATAAAATTAAAAGGGGTCAAAAGGGGTGAAAATCACGCTCAACTTTATTGATGAGACAATGAGTCAAAATGATATATTTACAAAGGTATATAATATTTTTGTGGGATAATAGGACGCTCGCAAAGTTAAGGTGTGTTTTTGAAAATTTGGGATAACTTTAATGGTGATTTTATATCTTTTCTCTTGGTTTAAATATATTTTTTGGCATAAATTTGATAAGTAGTTATAAAGATACAGTAAAATCTCTCTAAATTAATATAGGCATGACCATGAAATATTATTATTTTATAGAGGTTTTATTTAATCGATAAATTAATATTTATTAATATACAGAGTGTTTCGACACCGAAAGAATTGTTCAAGGATGAAATCTCAAAGAATTTGAAAGAACCCACTTGTGAAAACGTCATTCATGAACTTGAAGTCATGATTAATGATCTCGATTACCGCAATAAAATGGTTGTTAATAATCTATTGAATGGGTGCAAATGATACATGTTTTGAGGTCCAGAGCTTAGTACAAAATGTGTATATCATTGGAAAAACAATTTTGATGATACAATAATTTGGAACTAGTTACCGTAAGGAAACACTTGTATCTAGAACTCTTCACAATTTTATGGTGCAATTAGAAAAGACAACATTGAAACTTTTGGATGCAATAAGAAAAGTTAGAGATGAACTTCAACTAGATTTAAATTTTAACAAAAAACATAACATAACAGAATCATATTTCACTAATTTTTCTTAGATATATTTGCACTTTTAGAAAATTATTAATTTATAATATTAATGAGATCATATATTTATATAGGAGTCTTCTGAAAATATATGAGTATCTTATTATTTTATTGAAATGAGTGATTTTTTTCATTGAGCTAGTTTGAATAGAAGAAAATTATTATCTTAAAGAGACTATTAATTAATGAAGTATTAATTTAGTGAGTTTTACTGTATTTTTAAGCCAATGATAGCCTCACAATTACTACCTACAGTCTTCCTCCAAGTCAACATGCAGTCATCTTCATCCTTTTTCTACTACTATTACTTCACTACATTCTGCCAAAAAGATTAATTGTATTCTCCATCACCATGACTATTCTCCTCTCATTTCTCACTTTTTCTCTTCTCTTCCTTCCATTTTCCATTTCTTCATCACCTAATTACACCTTCCCTGAAAAACACTTCATCAATTGTGGTTCTGATTCTCCCATCGGCGGCGGCAGCACCACTTTTTCCGGCGACTTGAACTTCGACCCCCAGCACAGTGAATCCGTTAAAGACCACACTACTACTACAGTGTCAGCTGGAATCTATCAAACCGCTAGAAAGTTCACTAAATCTGGGTCATACAATCTTCCAATTGATGAAAATGGGGTTTACATGGTACGGCTTCATTTCTTTCCTTTCGTTTCTCTATTCGATGCGGAATTCAGTGTTTCTGCTTCTGGGTTTTTGCTATTGTCCAATTTCAGTATACCCAGAAACTTAATAACTTCCCCTGTTATCAAAGAGTTTCTGGTTCCTGTACTAAAAGGTCGTAATTTGGAAATCATTTTCAGACCTGATTCTTCATTTGCATTTGTTAATGCAATAGAAGCATTTGTTACTCCTCAAGGTTTCATTCCTAACTCTAATGACACCACCCATGTCACTAGCAGCAAAAATGATTTATCCTCGAGTGTTTTGAATGTTATTCATAGGATTAATGTTGGGGGTTCTAATATTACCGACGATATGGATACCATGAGGAGAAACTGGGTAGCTGATGATGATTACTTACTTATCAAAATATTAGCTAAGAACCATTCAATATATAGTAATAGGCCTAACTATAATCAAGTACGAGGGGCTACTCAGTATGATGCTCCTGATTTGGTTTATAGAACCGCCAAAGAAATGAATAGTAGTCATGTTGAGACTCAAAGTAACATAACTTGGCGTTTTGAGGTGAAAGGGAATGCTACATTTTTCGTACGTCTACACTTTTGTGACATTGTTAGTGTTCAGCGCAATGGTACAGTTTTCAATGCATATATATATGGTATGTTTGGTATGCCAATTAGTCCATATGATAGATTTGAACAACTTGCAGTTCCTTTTTATGTTGATTTTGTGGTGGATTCAGATGGTTCTGGTTTTATGAATATCTCAGTTGGTCCTCGGAATGATTCAAAGTCTATAAATGCTTTTTTGAATGGGGTGGAAATAATGGAGTTGATTAATGATCGGGTTGAGTGGAGTGGAAAAAATAAGAACAATGTTTGGATAATTGTTGGTTCTGTTGTTGGTGGCGTGGTTCTCATTTCTGTTTCTATTGTGGTGATCTTGTGTTGTTTGAAACCAAGAAAAGCACAAACGGTTGAGAACTCGAGTTGGTGGCCAAGGATGAGTGTTAATGCTGGAAGCACAGAGGATAGGACTACTGTAAGAACTTCAATTGGTAGCACTATTCCTGATATGAACCTTGGGTTAAAGATATCTTTCGCGGAGATTTTGCATGCTACTAATAAGTTTGATCCCAAATTTATGATTGGTGAGGGTGGTTTTGGGAAAGTTTACAAAGGAACTTTGTACAGTGGTGTTAAAGTGGCTGTGAAAAGAAGCGAAGCTGGACATGGGCAGGGTCTTGTGGAATTTCAAACTGAGATAATGCTCTTGTCCAAAATCCGCCATCAACATCTTGTTTCATTGATTGGCTACTGTGATGAACGATACGAGATGATACTTGTTTATGAATTCATGGCGAAGGGAACTTTGAGAGAGCATTTGTACAGTTCGAATGAAGATCTTGATAAATCATCTTCACGGTCAAAATTATCGTGGGATCAAAGGCTTCAAATTTGTATAGGTGCAGCTAATGGTCTACAGTACCTTCATGCCGGTTTACCTGAGCCAACTATTCACAGGGATATTAAGTCAACAAACATACTTCTTGATGAAGATTATGTTGCCAAAGTTGCTGATTTCGGTCTCTCCAAATCAGGTCAACCTGAAGAAACACACATTGTTACTGATGTTAAAGGTAGCTTCGGTTATCTTGATCCCGAGTACCTGAACTCAATGCAACTAACTCAAAAGTCTGATGTCTATTCTTTTGGAGTTGTACTTTTTGAAGTACTTTGTGCTAGACCAGCTGTTGATAACCTGCTTCCAAGAAATCAAATAAACTTAGCTGAATGGGGACTTTCTTGGCTAAAAGAAAACCAGATCGAAAAGATAATCGATCCATTTCTTGTAGGTAAAATCAACCCAAACTCTCTGAGGAAATTCGGAGAAACAGCAGAGAAGTGTCTGCAAGAGAATGGCACTGATAGGCCTAATATGATGGATGTGTTGTGGGACTTGAATTACGCTCGACAGCTTCAACACCCTACAATGCCCCAACAATCTCATGAGGATACCAAGTCCGATGTTTCGTGGCAAATGGCATTGCCTGGTATCAATCGCTTACCTTCTATAAATGTAAGCACAAGCTTTGTCAGTGTCACTGATAGCGAGGCTTTTTCAGAATTGAGGATCGATGAAACCAGATGATTTGTGGCCTCGTTGTTGTTAGCATTCATCGATAAGTAATTCCATTTTATTCTACTTCAGTCTGTCTAATGTAATTGTGTATCAAAACAGTGTGTAATAGTCAGTGTTCAGTTTTAATTTCTGCATTGGATAATAGGCAAATGCCTCTTGACAATGCATCTGTATTAATAGTATATAATATTGATAATAAAGTCTCATGTCTATTCTCCCATAGTGTCTAGTTTTAGTTTTTGTTTGTTCAAATTTATAACATATCATCATCTCTAAAATTCTCTGTCATCTAAAAAAAAAACAACAAAAAACCCCTCTCGAATACATCTCTATCTCCTCTCAAATACATTCTTATCCCCTTTCAGATATATACCTCCACTCTCGAATACATCCCTCCTATTAAGTAATGTATCATTTGCAATATATCGGACAACTAAAGAATGTATCCGGGAATAATGCAAAATCCAAGATTTTTATTATTAGAAAAACTTATGGGATAGGATGTAATTAGTCGTATGAATTTCTGTACTTTATATAAATTATACTAAAACAAATGCTTTATTTGCTTTCGCTCTAGAGTCTTTCATGGTACTTTTATTGTTAACTTTTAATTATTACCCAAAAGTTCCATTGAAATATCCGTCTATTTATTTGTTATCAAACTCTACTTATATATATATATTTTTAAATATATATATATATTTTAATTTTTTTTCAAACACTCAAATTTATTTTTCATAAATGATGAGTTCTGTGATACGAAATATTTTTTAATGTTAAGTTGATTTTATAAATAATATTTAATTTAGAATAAAGTATTGAAATTGATAATAACCTGTCGAAATGTTTAGTGAAAAGAAATGATAAAGAATTTTATTAGAATGAATTAATATATCCTTAATTTTTATTTATAAGAAATAATAAATTAAAAGTATATGTATGGGAGAATAACAAATGACAAAAAATAGAATGAAGGCAGGCAGTTATGAGTTCTATTTTACGAAGAGTATTTTGAGACTTTAAAAACATATGAGCTACCAAATAGTTAAGTATTTGGTCAAATAAAAAGTGTTTCTGCATTGAAATACAATCAAATAGTTGAGTATTTTATTTAATCAAAATTTTCAGGCTTTTTATTGATTAGAAAAGATGAAATAAACACAAAACATCACTAATTTTGGTCTACTACACAAATCTAATAATTTTATTAAATAGAGAAAGGGTCGCCCAACTCGGACCAAACCCTTTCCTAATATAAAAAAAAAAAAAAACCCATCTAAGACGTCTTCCTTAAGATCAGGTTTCCTAATCCGCCGCTCCTTCCTCTTCATCTCTCCAAAAGACCTCCACATCTGAAAAATATTTTTCCTATGGTCGAATAAGACATTCCGCCTTCTTAATTATGTTGTGAATGATCAATGTTCTTAAGAGGAAGATCATAAGAACATCGATTACCCACAACATGAGGAGACTGAAGGCCCTGTTTGATCATAGAATAAACATTTTTAGAAGAAAAGGTTTCTTGGAGAGATGAAGAGGAAGCAACGGCGGATTAATAAACCTAATCTTATGGAAGATGTCTTAGATGGTTAGGTTTTCTTGTTTATATAGGAAAATGGTTTGGTCCGAGTTGGACAACCATTTCTCTATTTAGTAAAGTAATTCTCTGCCCGTTCCCTATTCCATTAAAGAATGAATGGGAATTGATCTGACAACAGCTGGGCAAAATCCATCTCTTTCCATCTCAATGTTCGCTAAACTTGCTTCCTTTCTTGCTTTCATGAAGCCGACAATTAGATTTGGACGGTAGGCCCAAATAAGTAATGTTTTATGTTTGTTTTGGCATTTCTAATTAATAAAAAGCCTGGAAATTTCAATTTTTTAAAAAAAATTTAAAACCATAATTTAGGTTAAAAATTATGACTCTCCATGATTTTTTTTTACTTAAAAGCGCTTTTGAGTATTTACTAGACACATAGATAAGCTTGTTTAAAAAATAAAAATAATAATTTATGAGCTAGTTTGATATGATGGAGAAAGCTACATAAAATTTGTCTTTATTGGAATATTATTATAAAGTTAGTCTTTGTTGGGTTATTGTCATAAATTTGTCTTTATTGTATATTTATCATAAATGTGTGTATTTTTCTTCTTAAATATAACATTTTAAGCAAAGAAGGATGAAGGAGAATTTAAATTATCCTCAAATTTTGAAGGATATAGTTGATCTTAAGGTTAACGCTTCACAAAAAAAAAAAATCAAGCATACAAAGATTAAGTATTTTCTCTGTCCCAAATTTGGTGATATGTTTTATTTTTGAAATTCAAATTATGTAAACTTTAAAAGACATTTTAAAATATGTATTTTCATTAAACTGATATGAAAAAAATTGCATAATGTAATATTTTGTATAGTAGTTGAATATTTATAGTTTAAATGTAACTATTAAATTGATTTAATTTATTTTTGTTTCAAAAATTAGTCAAATTAACTCTAGAAAAGCGAAATATGACAATTAATTTAGAAGGAGTAATATTATGGTTGAGTCATCAGCTGTGGTTTAATCACAATTAGATCAAGTTTCTATAAACTATTTATTGAAAAGTATAAAGAACATAATTTAGTATTAGTGGAGAAAGCCTTAAACAAACACTTAATACCTCCAAACTAAACATTGTTTTAAAAAATGAAAAAATTGTATATATATACATCCTTATTTACCATATTTTCTATTATTTCATACCATTTCAAAATATTACAAAAATTCTTCTTTTTCATCAAAAACCAAACTCAACCGAATACATTACCGATCAACTCCCAAAGCCACGCTCCCCTCTTCCTATTTTCACTCCTTTAATCTCTCCCTATTTTCACTCCCACAATCTTATCAATTTCTTCCTTCATTACAATTTGAATTTCAAAAATTTTCTCTCTCCAAGTCAATCGAATTCAACTTCATGAATATATAGTTTTTCGTCTTCTTCAACTTATGGATCGTCCTTGTTTTCTTTTCTTCCATCATCAAAGTCCTGCTTTATATGGAAGATGCTCATTCTTTTCGACTTCGTGAAAAAATGCACAAAAAGGGAGAAAAAGGTCAAGTTGTTGGTGGCTCTTATAAGGACTTTGGGCCGAGATCCATGGGTGACGTCATTGTTGAAAGTGAAAAAAAAGTTATGGGAGTTGATATTGAGCAAAGGAGAAAGTGTATAAGGATTTCTTTCATAATTTTTTTTATTTCAACACATCGAATTGTTGATTTTTTTATTTGATATTTTGGTTGTTCAACTTTTTTATACAAAAAAAGGGAGTATATCATGTTGTTAAACACACTTCTCTATCCAAGGTTCAGATTTTTAATGTATGTAGTTGATTTTAATTTATAAATTTATGTATAATGCCTTTGTTTCAACTTTATTATACATTAAATTACCCTTTGTTAGTGTTATCACTGATCTGATACATCATTGCTACAATAGCTTATGTTATTATGCAATGTATCATGTTCGTATTTACAGTTTTGATACACAACCATAATGTTGTTGAATCTTCGATTAGTATTTATCATGTTTAATATAAATGAACTTGATACATAAACACTACCGAGGTTTTTTCAGAATTGAGGATCGATGAAACCAGATGATTTGTGGCCTTGTTATTGTTAGCATTCATCGATATGTAATTCCGTCTTATTCTACTTCATTTTGTCTAATGTAATTGTGTATCAAAACAATATTTAATAGTCAGTGTTCAGTTTAAATTTCTGCATTGGATAATAGGAAAATGCCTCTTGACAATATTGCATCTATATTAATAGTATATAATGTTGATAATAAAGTCTCATGTCTATTCTCCCATAGTGTCTAGTTTTAGTTTTTAGTTAATTCGTCATCATTGTTTGTTCAAGTTTTTAAGATATCATAATCTCTAAAATTTTCTATATTCTAAAGAAATTATAAAAGAACTCCTCTCAGATACATTTTTGTCACGCTCCGAGCCTACACCCTGGGCGCGATCGGACACTCAGAACCATTGTTGGCCCCAAACGAACCATTGGTCTGGCTTAACTCTTAGCAGAAGACTTACTCATAAATATGATGAAATTAAAAGTAAATCTTAACTCAAAATAACTAACTCAGAATATTTAAATAAACATTCACTGGTCAAAGCGACAACTCAAGTCTAGAACATAATAATTGAAATGAACAAGACTCATGAACTAATACTATCTAACTATCTATGAAGCATGTACTAACTGAGATGGACGTCGGGACAAGGCCTACGACATCCTAATAACCAAATGAAATGACTGAAGTAAACAAGGGATCCTCCGGAAGCAAGGAGGCTCACCAACAACTCTAAAGCTCAACTGGATCAACGAAGCGCTGGATGCTGATCCTGGTTACCTGTATCTGCAACATAAAATGATGCAGTCCAAATGGCGTCAGTACATTGAATGTACGAGCATATGAGGGGAATTCTAAAACATAACATAAGCTTGAACTGGAACTGAAGAAACACTTACTGTCACACCCCGAACCTACACCCTGGGTGGGACTGGCACTTAAGAACCATTGCTGGCCCCAAGCAAACCCTTTGTTTGGCTTACTTACTCATCGAAAGTCTTAGACATAAGAAAGAGAATCCAAATACAGGACAACTCAACATGTTCTCAAAACTAAACTCAAAATGTTTCAGAAATCAACATTTAACTTAGCCAAAGTGGCAACTCAAATATGAACATAAGCCAATAACAAGATAATGACGAATGAAATACTGACTGTCTATCTATGAAGCCTCTAGACAACTGAGATGGATGTCAGGACAAGACCCACGATATCCTAATGAACTAAAATGATAAAGTAATGAAAAAGGGGAATCCTCTGGAAGCAAGTAGGCTCACCAATAACTCTAGAGCTCAACTAGAATCAACGATGCGCTGGATGCTGATCTTGGTTACCTGTGTCTGCATCATAATAAGATGCAGGCCAAATGACATCAGTACATTGAATGTACAAGTATGCGAGGGGAATTCTAAAACAAGACATAAGCTTGAAAGGAACTGAAGAACTTACCTGACTCAACTCAACTCAATATAACTGAAATCATTTCAATATAAAGTAGTTTAAAACAAGTACAATATAAAGAAAAGTTGTTTAAAACATGATGTCAACTTTGTTTGTATGCAAAGATACATATAACTCTAAAATGTATGTAAAATTATAATAAACTGTGTATATAAGAATACAATTACTTTTGTGGGAGTTTCTCTAACCGACAACCATCACGTCAGAGATATTGTGATGATACAACATTTTGCCTCACGCTGTCAGGGCCATCATATACCTTGGGGAGGGTATAGAACCTGAACTACTAAGTGGATCCACTAGTCTATGCTAAAAAGCACTAAAGGAATCATCTAAAAAGTATGACCCTTTTCTACCCATGATGGCTACATGGTTTATGGGGGCTGTGAGTTGTTTGAACTCTCCCCATATCGGTGCTCAATACTACTCCCAAAATATGATACTAGCTCTTATGTTTAAAAACAAACTTCTTTATGTGATTTGAGATAATTGCTCAAAAAAACTTAGCTCAAAGGCTATCTTGGAAATCAAAGTTTCCTCTCTTGCTTCATTTAGAAAGTGATTACTCTTTTATGAAAACTAGCTCAAAGGCTCTTTGGAAATCTCAGTTTCCGTTCTTATTTAAATATGAAAACATTTTAAACTTTTTGAGAATACATAATCCCCATATACTTCTTTGAATAAATGACCTTCAAATCTTTACTCTTTACTCTTTACTCAACTTGATCTTTAAGTCTTAAAACAAAGTTAAAAGCATTTGCAAAAGACTTCTTGAAAAGACACCGAAAACTTCCTAGACTTGGCTCTTAACTTTCTTTGAATTTGAATTTATGAATTCAAGGTTAGGATTCATGTTTCTGGATGATTTCTAGATGTTTAGAAGTCATTTAGAGTAGTTAGAATCAATGGAAAGTGTTATTACACTTTAGAAGGACTTAAATAGGCTACACGATAAAAAATTGGTGAAAAACAATGATTCGGGCACTTCCCTGGCGCGCTGCGCCATCCCCTATTTTCTGGGGCTCATTTTGGGCGCACTGCCCCAGCCTCTCTGGCGCTATGGAGGCGCGACACGCCTGGCCCTCCCCTGGTGTGTCTGACAAATTTTTCAACTCGTTTTATGATCCTAAATAGTTTTATATCGATTCATTTTCTCAATACTTTCTTAGATTCAAATACCCAAAATATGTACGCTAGAATCTAACTCGAAACAACTCTTAACATCGCTAAAATATCTCAAGAAAACCCATCAATCACATGTAAGTTCAAGAATGAAAATAATTCAAGAACACAACTCAAGAACATCAAATTCTAACTCTTTAGGACAAAAATCGCCGAATTAAACATGTTTGGCGCGTGTGTGAATGAACCCAATGCTATGTGATCTCACATACCTCGTAGGATTGAATCCTTGGCAAAATCAACAATCAAACTTGAATGTTCTTGGCGAATCTTGCCTTTTCTCCTTCTTTCTCCTTTCTCCAAGCCCTTGCGTAGATTTCTAATTTTCTAAACTGACCAAATTCAGTTTTGACCCTTAATTAATTCACTAAATCGAATTAAATTAATTGGGTAAGGAAAAGACCAAACTACCCTTTCAAAATCCGGATTGGACTTTCCTTATTCCAACAACCCAACTTCAAATGGGCATATCTCACTCATACAAACTCAGAATCGTGTAAACTCGGTAGCATTGGAAAGATTATTCCAAGATATTTCCTAAGATATCTGGAAACACACCTAACTCATTGAACTAGGAGTTATGGTCATTTGAAGTTGGCTAAAAATCCAACTTAACATACTTAACAAATTTCCAAATATTTATATTCTTTCCAAAAATGACTATTTCCACTTTTTAACTTCTTTCTAGTTACGGGGTGTTAAAATATCTCCTCCTTGTAAACATTCATCCTCTAATGAGCTTACTCTTAGTAGGCTAAGGGTGTAACATCTAACATTCAGCTCAAACAACCAACAAGCAATGCAAACACAACATGCAATCTCATAGTTAAAGAGTACTAAGAAAATAATTAGTACCTTGATCTAGAATTTCTCCGGTTTCAAAGAGATGTGGATATATCTTCTTCATATCTTCCTCAGCTTCCTCAGTAGCTTCCTCAACAAATTGGTTCCTCCAAAGGGCTTTGACTGATGTTACTTCCTTAGTCCTCAACTTGCGAACTTGGCGATCTAGAAACTGAATCGTAATCTCTTCATAAGATAAGCTATCCTTGATCCCAATATCTTCAGTTGGTATGATCAATGAAGGATATCACATGCACTTCTTCAACATGGAGATGTGGAATACCGGATGAACCGCGGCTAACTCTTGTGGTAGCTCCAACTCATAAGCTACATTACCTACCCTTTTTGATATTCTGTACGGGTCAATATACCGGGGACTAAGCTTCCCCTTCTTACAAAATCTCATAACACCCTTCATGGGTGAAACTTTCAAGTATACCCAATCATCTACTTCAAACTCTAACTCCCTTCTCGTAACATCAGTGTAGAATTTCTAACGACTCTGCGTCATTTTCAACCTCTCTTGAATCATTTTCACCTTCTCCATAGCTTGATGAAATAGATCTGGTCCTATCAACCTTGCTTCACCAACTTCAAACCATCCAATAGGAGATCTGCAGCTTCTCCCATAAAGAGCTTCATAAAGAGCCATTTGGATGCTAGTGTGGTAACTATTGTTGTAAGCTAACTCGATGAGAGGTAGGTGATCATCCCAATTACCCTTGAAATCAATCACACAAGCCCTCAACATATCCTCTAAGGTCTGAATAGTGCACTTTGCTTGACCATCTGTCTGAGGATGAAAAGCAGTACTCAAGTTTACCTTTGAACCCAAGCCTTTCTAGAATGACTTCCAAAAATGTGCAGTAAATTGTGCACCTCTATATGATATAATTGAAACAGGGAATCCATGAAGTCTTACTACCTCTTGAATATGTAATCTGGCATAATCCTCTGCTGAATGTGTAGTCTTTACTGGCAAAAAGTGGGCTGATTTAATCATTCGATCTACAATCACCCAGATAGAATCATGTTTTATAGCGATACCTTGGTAAACCTGTGATGAAATCCATATTAATCATCTCCCACTTCCATTCCGTAGGTTCTATATTCTGAGCCATACCGCCTGGCATTTGGTGCTCTACTTTAACTTGTTGGCAATTCAGATACTTAGCGACAAATTTTGCAATCCCCTTCTTCATACTACTCCACCAATAAACCTCTCTCAAATTGTGATACATATTTGTGGAACCCGACCATGATCCTCTCTTGGAGTTCATCCATCCTTGGTACACACAATCTACCTTAATACCTCAATACACCATCTCCCCGTTGTTCAAAAGCCATTACTTTTTGCTTATGAACATTTTCCTTCAATTCAAGAAAAATGGGATCTTGGTCTTGCTTCTCTTTTATTTCTGACACTAATGATGATTCATCTCCATTCATCACCACAACTCCTCCTTCTGTGGAATCCATCAGTCGGCCTCTCAAGCGTGCTAATCTATGCACATCTTTCGCTAACTCTCTCTTTTCTTCCTCAACATGGGCGGTACTACCCATAAACAACCTTCTTAAAGCATCAACAACAACATTAGCCTTACCTAGGTGGTAAAGAATACTCATGTCATGATCCTTGAGTAATTTTAACCACCTCCTTTGTCTGAGATTAAGCTATTTCTGAGTAAACACATACTGAAGGCTCTTGTCATCAGTGAATACATCAACATGAACACTATACAAATAATGACGCCATATTTTCAAAGTAAACACCACAACAGCCAACTAGATGGGTTGGGTAGTTCTTCTCGTGAACTTTCAACTGTCTGGAGGCATAAGCTATAACTTTGCCATTTTTCATTAACACACAACCCAAACCAACTCTATATGCATCATAATACACCACGAAACCTTGCGTACCTTCTGGTAATGTCAAAACTGTGCCAGTAGTCAACCTCTTTTTCAGTTCCTAAAAGGTTTTCTCACAAGCTTCAGACAAATGAAACTTTACTGTCTTCTGAGTTAACTTGGTCAAAGGGGATTAAATAGATGAGAACCCCTCTACGAACCTTCTATAATAGCCAACCAAACCCAAGAAACTCCGAATATCAGTTGGAGATGTCGGTCTAGGCCAATTCTATACTGCCTCAATTTTCTGAGTATCAATTTTAATTCCCTCTCCAGACACAATGTGGCCTAATAATGCCACAGACTCAAGCCAAAACTCACACTTAGAGAACTTGGCATACAACTCTCTATCTTTTAAAGTCTGCGAGGTGCTGCCACATTTGCCTCATCTCGAATAAGGCCAATGTCCAATGCCCCTGTAGGGTGGACTAACCTGTCACAATGCCAAATCGGCACTCCAGAGTCCCTGCATAAATGAAAAATCAAACATGGGAAAGGGTAAGTAGTGGAGGTCCTGAAAGCTCTCTCGTGGATCTCTGCCAACAGCATGCGGGCAAAGTCGATCTCTACTCCTGCCACCAATGCGGC
>JAJOOS010018986.1:0-27036 GCA_029582725.1 Solanum chiquidenum
AATGTTTTCTATGGAACACAGTTGAATTGCAATACGGGAGAAGTCACTTACACAATAAATTCCAATAACATCTATCGTTCTCTAATCAATAAAGCACATGCATATCATTAATATAACTAGTAGAGATTAAGGTAAGAAAAATCACGTGAAGCCATTTCTAGAACTGGTTTTTCTCACAATCGTGCGGCTCCTCTCTATTTTAATTTTCTCCTTTTTCTGCAGATCAGTTATCACCCTAATTATCATATAACCAATTATAAAAAGTGATAAAAGTGACCCACTATTTGTTTTAATGCTATCTTCTATAACCACCAACTAATTTAATTATAAAAACTACCCCACTAATTTCATAATTGTAATTTCGAACAGTCCAAAATACCCATTTAAAGTCTATCGAAAAAGTCTTTTACCAAATACAAAGCTTTAGTACTCAAAACGACCAAATGGGTCATTACATTAGATACCAATTTACCCATTGTTCGGCCTCGAATGATCAACGAAGGCGAAGGTAAGAAAGAGTAACTGAATCGATAAAAAGATGTGGATATCTTTCTTGCATATCAACCTCACTCTCCCAAGTGGACTCTTCAACCGGTTGATTCCTCCACTGAACCTTGATAGATGTAATCTCCTTTGACCTCAACTTGCGGACCTCCCTATCTAGGATAGCTACAGGCTCCTCCTCATAAGACAGATTCTCATCAAGCAGTACCATATTCCAACAAATAATGTAGTTTCCATCACCATGGTATTTTTTCAGCATGGACACATGAAATACCAGGTGCACTCCTGACAACCCTGGAGGCAAGGCCAATTCATAGGCCACCTCCCCCATGCGCTTAAGAACTTCAAATGGCCGAATGTACCTCGAACTAAGCTTACCTCGCTTACCAAATCGCATCACACCCTTCATGGGTGAAGCCTTTAGCAAAACTTGCTCACCCTCCATAAACTCCAAGTCCCTGACCTTCCGATCTGCATACTCCTTCTGCCTGCTCTGATCTTCTAAAAGCTTCTCCTGAATGAATTTCACTTTCTCTAAAGATTCCCTTAAGATATCGGTACCCCAAGGTCTCACCTCAAATTAATCAAACCATACAATGGGAGACCTACATCTCCTCCTATACAATGCCTCAAATGGGGCCATATCAATACTCGAGTGGTAGATATTGTTGTACGAAAACTCTACTAAGGGTAAGAACTGATCCCAATGACCACCAAAATATATCACGCACGAAGCATATCCTCCAGCACTTGAATTGTTCGCTCAAACTGCCCATCGGTCTGAGGGTGAAATGCGGTACTAGATCCAATCTAGTACCTAATTCAGCATACAAGGTCCTCAAAAAGTTAGAAGTAAATTACGTACCTCTATCTGATATGATGGAAATTGGAACTCCATGCAATCGAACAATCTCACGGATATAGAGTTTGGCTAACTTCACTGCATTGTAAGTCATCTTGAACGGAATGAAGTGAGCAGACTTAGTTAACCTGTCAACAATTAACCAAATAGAATCAAACTTACCCAATGTCTTTGGAAGACCAACCACAAAATCCATTGCAATTCTTGCCCACTTCTAATCCGGAATGGGCATTCTCTGAAGTGTCCCTCCAGGCCTCTGATGTTCATACTTTACCTGCTGACAGTTCGGACATTGGGCAACAAAATCAACAATGTCACGCTTCATTCTACTCCACCAATAATGTTGTCTCAGATCACGATACATCTTGGTTGCACCAGGATGTATAGAATACCTCAAACTATGAGCCTTTGCATGAATAGTATGAGTCAAATCATCAACACGGGGTACACACACCCGCCTCTTAATTCTCAAGACGCCTTCCTCATCAATCCAGCCTCTTTAGCCTCTCCCCGCAACACCATATCTCGAATTCGACACATCTTCTCATCATCAAACTGCTTTCCCTTAATCTTGTCAAGAAAAGAAGATCTTGCCTCCACACAGGCCAAGAATCCTCCATTTTCAAGTATTTCCAGCCTCATCAAGTCATTAGAAAAAAATTGCACTTCTCTAGCCAATGGGCTTCTAGAAACCTGTAAGTGGGCTAAACTACCCATGCTCCCTGCTTTTCTACTTAGGGCATCTGCCACAACATTAGCTTTTCCCAGGTGATATAAAATTGTAATATTATAATCTTTCAATAACTCCATCCACCTCCTCTGCCTCAAATTCAAATCATTCTGAGTGAACACATATTGTAAACTGCGATGATCTGTATATACTTCACACTTGACCCCATATAGATAATGCCTCCACTGCTTCAATGCAAATACAACTGCAGCCAATTCCAAATCATGGGTCAGATAGTTACATTCATGCACTTTCAATTGCCTTGAAGCATAGGCAATTACATTCCTCTCTTGTATTAGCACTGCACCCAAACCAGAATAAGATGCATCACAATAAACAAAGAAATTCTTACCTTCCACTAGCAAGGCAAAAATCGATGCAGTAGTCAACAAGGTCTTGAGTTTAAGAAAGCTTTCTTCACACTCCTCCGACCATACAAATGGAACATTCTTCTTGGTCAAATTGGTTAGCTGGGAAGCAATGGAAGAGAATCCCTGGACGAATCGACGGTAGTATCTAGCTAAACCAACAAAGTTCCTTACCTCTGAAACATTAGTAGGCCTTACCCAACTCTTCACTGCTTCAATCTTAGTGGGGTTCACCATAACTCCATCCTTAGAAATCAGGTGCCCCAAGAAGGACACTGAGTCAAGCCAAAACTCACACTTGGAGAATTTGGCATAAAGTCTTTTCTCCCTTAACAACCCCAATACAATTCTCAAATGATCCTCATGTTCCTTCCTTCTCTTTGAGTATATCAGTACATCATCAATAAATACAATAACAAAGAGGTCCAGATATGGCTTAAAAATTCCGTTCATTAGGATCATGAAAGCAGCAGGGGAATTCGTAAGCCCAAAAGACATTACTAAGAATTTATAATGCCCATACCTGGTTCGAAAAGCAATCTTCGGCACGTCTGTTACCCGCATTTTCAATTGATGATAACCGAACCTCAATTCAATTTTAGAGAATACACTAGCACCTTGTAACTGATCGAACAAGTCATCAACGTGAGGAATGGGGTACTTGTTCTTAATAGTTACTTTATTCAGCTGCCTGTAGCCTATGCACATTCGAAAACTACCATCCTTCTTCTTCACAAATAAAACTGGAGCACCCCAAGGAGATACACTCGGTCTAATAAAACCTTTACCTAACAACTCCTGAAGTTGGGCCTTTAACTCTCTTAACTCAGCTGGGGACATTCTATAAGGTGGAATTGAAATGGGGCGAGTCCCCGGCTCCAAGTCAATACAAAAATCAATATCTCTATAGGCAGGTCGGCAGGGAAAACATCTGTAAACTCATGGACTATCGAAACAGACTCGATTGAAGGAACTTTGGAAGTATCATCCCTGAGATGTGCCAAGAAAGTTAAACAACCATTATTCACCAACCTCTTAGCATGAAGAAAAGAGATAATACGAATTGGGGCGAGAATGTAGTCACCCTCCCACATTAGTGGATCTATCCCAGGCTTGGCCAAGGTCACAATCTTAGCATTACAATCTAAGATAGCAAAATTTGGAGAAAGCCAAGTCATACCCAAAATTACATCAAAATCAACCATCTCTAGAATAATCAGATCTACATAAGTCTCGCCCCCCATAAAAGTCACAAGGCAAGACCTATACACCTTTTCCACTATCACAGACTCACTAACAGGAGTAGAGACACGAATAGGCATGTCATGCAAATCAAGACCAGTAGCGAACGAGGAAGATACATAAGAAAATGTTAATCCAGGATCAAATAATAAAGAAGCCTTGCGATCACAGACTAGAAGCGTACCTGTGATAACAGCATCAGATGTCTCTGCCTCTGACCTCCCGGGGAAAGCATAACAATGGGCCCTAACACATGTCTATCCATTGCCCCTGCCAAGTTGCGCTCCAAGAGTTCCAACCTGCCCGCCACCCTGGTTGAACTGGTGACCACCATTACCTTGGCCACCACGTCCTCCAGAATGACGGCCTCTACCATGACCACATCTACCTATAACTGTTGGGGATCTGTAACTCTGATCATACCGAGCCTGACTCTGCTTTGGACAATATTTCTTGATATGTCCAACCTCTCCACATCCATAACAAGTCCTAGAGTCGAGTGTAGGTCTCTATGAAGATGAAGAAGACTGGAGGTAAACCCCAAACTCAGAAAAAGGTTGATTGGTCTGCAACGGACCCTCAATTGAAGCCTGCAATGAAGACTGAATAGGACGACGTGGATAGTGCCCTGAACTCTGCCCTCTAGAGTACGAACCACTAAACTTACCTCCCTTATGGAACTTTTTAAATGTTGACAACTTGGTGAAGTCACCCGGCTTCACCCCCTCTACCTCTATCAGAAAATCAACCACTTCCTGAAAAGATTTTGCAGAAGAAGCTACCTGTAAAGCTGGAATCTGCAAATCTGACCTCAATCCCTTTACAAAGCGACAAATCTGCTCTTGCAGACTTAAGCAAAGCTGAGTGGCATACCTAGATAATGCACAAAATTTAGCCTCATAAGCTGCAACAGACATCCTTCCTTGCTCTATGTTCAGGAATTTATCTCTCCTTCTGTCCCTCAAAGTCCGGGGTATGTACTTGTCCATAAATAAGCTAGAAAATATTGTCCAAGTCATAGGTGGTGCCTTTGCTGGTCGACACTCCACATGAGATCACCACCACATTTTGGCATCCCCTTGAAACTGGTAGATCACAAACTCAACACCGAATCACTCCACTATGTCCATCTTATATAACAACTCATGACAATCAACCAGGAAATCATAAGCATCTTCAGATTCAGTACCCATGAAAATTGGAGGTTTCAGCTTTAAGAACTTAATAGAGAGATCATGCTGGTCACTAGTCATTATAGGACATGTAGTCAATCGGGGAAATGTGCATGTTTCCAAGGACGCATCTATGCGGGGAGCCACATAGCTACATGTTGTACTCCTTGAACCTAAGGTGGTGGTGCAGAAAATGCCGGGGGTGCCTGGCCCTGATTATATAACCCGCTAAGATAAGTGAGAACCTGATTAATCATCTTTGGTGTAGGCTGGGGGTGGTACTTCCTTCTCCTGAATCTGCTCATCTTCCCCTTCGAGTTGCAGCCCCAACGGTTGGCTCTGGCGCACCCTGTCTTCCTGGTGTTGGTGTTGTCACACATGTTGCTCTAGTTCTGACCATCTGCGAGATAGAGTGAAGAAGGTTAGATACCAATTTGTATCACCTAGATACCAATTGGATTCAAATAATAGCAGAAAGAAAGAAAAAATATGAGTTTTCCATAAATCTTATAGCCTCTCGAAGAAAAGTAAAGGCGTCCCCGTACCGTTTCGTAAGACTCTACTAGACCTATCCTTGTGTGATGAGATTATCGAATCTAAACCTCTGATACCAAGTTTGTCATGATCCAAAATGAGTCATGAGGGACACCCACACTTAACCTCCTAAGTGAGCGAACCAAGAAATCCAAACCCCAACATATATCAATAATTCAACTACGAATAACAACAATAATGCGGAAGCTCAAACCTTATTAACGTAGTCAATCAAATAAATTGTTAAAGTCTATTACATGTTATCACCAAAACCTGAAAGTCATCACCAAAACCTGAAAGTCATCACATCAAGGACATATGTTCTTAAAATACCAAGTCTAAAGGTATTAGAGACCCCAAAATAAGTAAATACGGCGGTCCATGTTCGAAATTTAAGGACATCATGCCACGACTAATAGAATCCAGCATGAGCTAGAAGGAATAGTTCACCCTGATATCTTATGTGCTGGAGACTGGTTAGAGCAGAGGGAGAGTCAAAGTCGATGGTACACTTGATGCACTCCACAAAAGAAAAACGAAGAAAACACAAGTAGGGGTCAGTACAAGGAACACGTACTGAGTGGGTATCATCGGCCAACCCAAAATAGTAACTAATATACAATGAATAATAGTATAAAATCAACTATGATACTTAGCAGGTGGCAAGCAACGAACAACATGAAGCAGTGACAACAATACTAAAGTAAGTACGCAATCAATCACAATATCAAGCACACATATGGAAACTCATGCCTCCACACCACACTCATTTGGGAAATGGGTTCTTTGAGATTGAGTACATTAAGTTAAGTCAATATCTTTTTCCTTTAATGTTACCGTGTCAGAACGTGACACTCCGATCCAATAATACCGTGTCAAAACGTGACACTCCGATCCAATTATACCGTGTCGGAACGTGACACTCCGATCCAATTATACCGTGTAGAAACGTGACACTCTGATCCAATAATACTGTGTCAGAACGTGACACTCCGATCCAATTATACCGTGTCGGAACGTGACACTTCGGTCCAATAATATCATTAATTTATTTCATCAAGCCTTCTTTATACAAGGCATCACTTCGATAGAGAGGGTTTCTGATTATAAATTTCATGGTCTCAGGATTTTAGACCACTCAGAAACCACACAATCAAGTACATAGAGAATTTCACAATATCACTCAATACATATCAGTCACTATTAAGAGTCTAACTATCGAAATAGCATAAACCATAACATACCACCACCGAAGAACTGAAGTCAGACAAGCTACTTCTCCAATGTTTTTTCCTTCTTCAATGCCTCAAATGATTTCCAATCTATCAGGTATGCATGCTTCATAAGTAAACGAGTCTATAAATCTCATATTACTATAAGTCTAGCCTAGATTTAAGAACTAACATCCTAAACTTAAAAGGAAATTCAATTATTTTCCTCCAGTTCCATCGGTCCAGCTTCAACCTAAGACAACATAACCTTAGCTTATTTTCCATTAGTGCTCACGTGAGTATAGAGAGGAATAGCCATGTCAATTCAATCTCTATTTAGAAATGAGGTGTGACCCATCTTACCATTTTATAAGTTAATTTCCTTACCTCTTTAACATAACCTCACTGGAAATTAATTCATTAATGGGAGACAAATTTGTCTCCAACCCAACACCACTATCCATCTTATCTTCTTGTCCAACCTTAATTATATAACCATAATTATCATCCCTATTATTAATACCTCAAATTCAACCTAATAGTTGATTACATATTTCAATGTATCAAATTATAATTTATAATAAGGTAAAAGAATTTTAATGTTTAAAAGTTCAAGCCACGAAACCAGTAGCAGTGAACACTTCTACCTGAACGCCTATACTTTAACATTCCAATTCTTTACATCATTAATGGTTGGCCTAACTTTCCTCTCAGCCATCATCTACCAGCAATACTATACATATATGCCCACTTCACTTTATAATATATTAATAATAATAAGTAAATAAAAATCAGCACTTTAATCCATGAATGCAGTGAATCAAATTAAGTATTTTGCATCCCACTAACAAAACCAATCAACTAGAACCTATATTATCATATGCTTAAACCATGGACCTCACTCACTGCTACTCAATCAATTATTAAATTAATTATACCGCCACAACAGCCAAACTCAATTCATTAGCCTTTACTCAGTATACTATATATATATAATTTGCCGATAATGTTTTCTATGGAACACAGTTGAATTGCAATACGGGAGAAGTCACTTACACAATAAATTCCAATAACATCTATCGTTCTCTAATCAATAAAGCACATGCATATCATTAATATAACTAGTAGAGATTAAGGTAAGAAAAATCACGTGAAGCCGTTTCTAGAACTGGTTTTTCTCACAATCGTGCGGCTCCTCTCTATTTTAATTTTCTCCTTTTTCTGCAGATCAGCTATCACCCTAATTATCATATAACCAATTATAAAAAGTGATAAAAGTGACCCACTATTTGTTTTAATGCTATCTTCTATAACCACCAACTAATTTAATTATAAGAACTACCCCATTAATTTCATAATTGTAATTTCGAACAGTCCAAAATACCCATTTAAAGTCTATCGGAAGAGTCTTTTACGAAATACAAAGCTTTAGTACTCAAAACGACCAAATGGGTCATTACATTAATATAAGTTGGCATTTGGTTGGTAACTCAATTTGCCAACCAATTTGATCAATTTACCAATGATTATTTTCGTTGGTAATTGGGTTTCCTTTTGTAGTGGATCTCTCCATCTAAAAAAAGAACAACTAAGGAAAGCAGTCTTCAAGGTTTAGAAAAATCATGTCTTCTTCAATCAAGTTATTGCAATGGAACAAGGTTAGTTCCCTTTTCATTCTTATAGATTCATATCTTTGTGTAATGATTAACTTAGGATCTTGGGTGGATTCTATAAAGTTTTCTAACATCAACTCCTAATTTACCTTTATTATTAATTGAAGTTATTTTTCAATACATTTGACTCGCAATGAATTTGAACATAAAAAGACCGACTTTTGAAATTTAACCATTTCTTGTCACATATAGTGTTTGTTGGAAAGATTTAAGAGACCTATTTGGATTGATTTATTTTAAGTGTGTTTAAGTTTAAATAGTTTTTAAGCACTTTTATAATATTTGATTAAATTTAAAAAGTACTTATAAGCATTTATTTTTAAGCTAAAAGGACAAAAATAATTTAAAAACAATAAGCCCATCCAACAGGCTCTAAAAGAGATACACACTATTTCTCCTAAGACTCCTATGATAGAAGGAAAAAGGTTACTAATTGTGTGATTAATTTTAGAATGAGTTTATTTCATGTTTGATTGAGATAAAATTACGAAATAACTTATCCTGAAGTTAGTTATTTCAAAATTGTAATATTATTTTTATCTAACATTAAGAATAAAATAACAATTCTATAATAATTAATCTCGAGATAATTTTTGTCCAACCAAATGAGAATGTATACATGCCACTACTAATCTGAATATTATAGTTGATGTCTACGCACATATATGACATGCAAATGAAATATTTACTTGTTTTTGACGAAAAATGTTAGGCTAGTATTAAAAGTACTACAATCTTATAAACATAAAGAACTATTAATATTTCAAGTTAAAAGAAAATTAAGAATATATTTGAGTAAAGGACTATTTTAGTTATTATCACGACCCAAAAATGGACGTGATGACACTTGTCTATTCCCATCAAGACAAGTCAGCCTCAACCCAATGAAAATGAAAGAAAAGCATAAATGTAAAACAAGAACAAGATAAAGCGGAAAATTTATTCTTTTTATTAAAAGACCCCCAAAATTTGGTAGACACGTGTACAAGCCACTAAATACATAAAGTGCGGAATTGAAATAATTACAAGTCTCAATCTTTGTTTCTCAAATTGAACAAAGTATAAAGAAAAGGAAAAACAGGGACTGCCAAAGTAAAAAGCAACTATCTCTCCAAATCCTTGACAAGCCTCGAACTCAGAAGAAGAAAGAGATCACACGGGTCCTGAATCAGAACCCACACAAGTGTAGAAGCAAGGATCAATATCAACAACATAGTACCCAGCAAACAACCTAATAAACAAGGCACCCATCTTGAAATCAAATACCCCTTACACTTCACCCGAACTGAAAAACCTCAAAAAAATCAGAACTAAGATTGAACAAGAGAGAAGCGCAAACCATGGAGAGGGTCCACGGGCCGTGAAGAGGACCACGACCCATCACCCTACTCGTGGTTGTGCACCTAACAAGAGATGAAAGACTAGGACCACTAAACTGTCCAGGGAGCTCCACACGGGCCCTGAAGTGGTCCATGAGGGGGACACAAAGTCCTCTTACCAACGGCACCAAGTTTGCCTAATTTCGAGCCCAAAGTAAAAATTTATGCTCGTTATAGTGAAGCTTGTCGAGCAGAGCATCTAAATGACCCATTTGACGGGCTGTGGTGCTCTAGACGGCCCGTGAAGCCTATCTTGAAGTCACTTTGTCAGCTTTTTGGTGAGGTTTTACCCCCAAAGTTACTGGTTAAGTACCACGGCCATCTAAACGGTCCGTGAAGCTCCACACGGACCGTGAAGTCGTCCGTGAAGGGGACTTGTCAGACTTAAGGTTTAGGGTCAACTTTAAACGGCCATATCTTTCAGCAAAAAATGAATTAGATGGCATATGACCTATCGAATTAAAGATCTTTGAGTCCGCTTTCCAACGCCACCAAGTTTGCCTAATTCTAAGCTTGGAGTAAAAAGTTATGCCCATTTTAGTGAAGTCCTGTCGGGTAGGGCATCTTAATGAGCTCCTATACGGGCCTTGGTCATCATGGCGGCCAGTGAAGTTTGTCTTGAAGCAACTTCGGTAGCATTTAAGTCAGGGTCACATTGGTATTTTCCCTTATGCACTTGATATCTAAACTACGTTTTTAATGCTTAAACTACGTTGTTTTACTCAGTCTAAGCTTAGTAAACTAGTCAGAAAATACCCAGAACCCTCATTCTCCAAAAAATCACCCAACTTAGAGTGAAAAAAATGAGGAAAATGATTGCTTCTCCCAAGAACAAGCAGGAGTGTTCTTCGAAGTTCATCCCAAAAATCAAAGCATTTCTTCATAGATTTTTTCACTGGGTATGCAGGATTTCACTAGTGGGTTCCTTTCACCCATTAGGTCCCTAGAATTCAGTCAGTTCTTTGATTCCTCATTAACTGTTCATACCTAGGGTTTCCAGATTTTGAAGATTTATTGTGATTTTAGATGTTAGAGTTCCCATGACCTAAATAACATGATTCTGTGTGATTTAGTGTAGTTTGTATGTATAGAATTCAGAACCCTAGCTTGTATCAACTATCAATTCATGAATTATATTTGCTAGGCATATCAGTTAGAAAATGACGCTTTAGAAATTGAATGCCATTACTTTCAGTTGATTTATGTGCATTCCCAGATGGCATGTCAGCATTTTGAGCTACTTAGTATTTCAGTGCATTTTAGTTTTTCATTCAATTTGGAGTAGACTTAGCACTGAGTTTGACTAGGGTTCAGCATACCCTCACAGTCCTAAAACTACCTGGCAACGTAGGATCAGAAGTCCCCTATGTTAGGCATCAATTTTTAGTGATCACGCTACAATCATGCCTTTATACCCTTGGCAAGGTATATTGGGTCCTCTTGATGGGGGCATATACATCGGACTCCACGTTTAGCTCACATGGTTTATGTCAGTTAATCGTAGCTCCCACAGTAATACTCTTATTGCATTGACCATGTTATCAGCATTCACTTTAGTATTCAGTTCAGCATATTAGTTACATGATTAGTACTTGGTCATTGCATTTAGCTCAAATTTCAGTTACACTTCCGTATAGTCTATTTCCATATTCATTATTATATTGCTCAATTATCTCATTGTTCAGCTTAGTATCTATATCATGCATTCTCAATACATTCCAAGTACTCACGCACACTTTGCGCTACATCATTTTATGATATAGGTTCAGGCACTCAGCATCCAGATCATGCTTAGTTCAACTCTCAGCTTATATTCAACAGCTTCAGTGGTGAGTCCTCATTGTTTGAGGACATTTCATTATGCTTGGTTTATTTAGTTACTTTCATTTTTTTAGTATCTTTAGAGTTAGCTGGGGACTTGTCCCAACAGCTTATCAGTAGTAGAGACTTTCAAACATAGAGTTAGTATTCCGTCGTTTGAGTTTGTTTCCCCTTGACATGTTTAGATTTATTCTCATTTGGAGTCCTTAGTTTTGACTCAGTTATTAGTTATGATGCCGCTTATCTTTGTTATCTATTCAGTATGCTTGTGATATGCCAGACTGAAGGTTAGCTTGGGGTCACTCGTGATCCTAGGTCTCATATTACGTCTAGGGGCAGCCTCGGAGCGTGATAAACTTAGTGTCAGAGCATAAGGTTCAAAAGTCATAGGGTGTCTGAAAGTCGCACTTACTAGAGTCTCTCTCATGAGTGTGAAGTGTGCCACATCTATGAGAGAGAGGCTACGAGGTGTTCTAAGAAAAAATTCCTTTTTTTTTTCATCTCATACCATAAAGTATAAACTATATTTAATCTCCTTCTAACTCCTACTCTTCGCATTTCAAAAAATGCCTCCCAGAAGAGATAACGCAAGGAATCAGCCAGCAGCTCCAGTAGACCCATTGAAAGAGCAAGTCATACATGCCGAGTTCAGGGCTGCTTTCAAAGTGCTTGTTGAGGCCATGACCTCCCTAATCAATCAGCAGGATGTGGCCCCAACTCCTCTGTAGACGAACACTATTGTAGAAAGAATCCAGGACCTCAATCGAGTTAATCCTACGGAGTTTCATAGGTCAAAGTCAGAAGGGGATCTATTGAGTTTCTCGACGACATTTAGAAGGTAACCAACATTATAGGTGTCACTCTAGTCGAGAGTGCAGATTTGGCCGCCTATCAGTTGAACGGACTGGACTACACTTGGTACCAGTAGTGGAAGGAATTTCGTGGTACTACTGCTGGTCCAGACACTCTCTCAAAATGCCTTCTCAGTCTCTACTCCAGTTGGTGACCCTGTTATAGTTAGACGGGTATACATAAATTGCTCTGTCATAATTTTTCAGAAAGTCACCTTAGATGACCTTGTAGAGTTAGAAATGGTTGACTTCGATATCATTCTAGGTATGGATTGGTTACATTCATCTTATGCCTCAGACGATTGTAGAACTAGGATCGTTTAGTTTCGGTTTCCAAACGAGTCAGTCTTAGAATTGAAGGGTAGTAGATTAGTGCCTATGGGTCGATTTATCTCTTACCTTAAGATTAGG
This sequence comes from Solanum chiquidenum, assembly GCA_029582725.1. Lineage (NCBI taxonomy): Eukaryota > Viridiplantae > Streptophyta > Magnoliopsida > Solanales > Solanaceae > Solanum > Solanum chiquidenum. The sequence goes on from JAJOOS010018986.1 coordinate 12,759, forward strand.
AAAATGATTTCCAAAGGGTATATCTATCATCTCGTTCGGGTTAAGGTTTAAAAATATGAAACCTCAACTCTTGAGTCAGTCCCACTAGTAAATGAGTTTCGAGAAGTGTTCCTAGAAGATCTTCCTAATATTTCTCCCGAAAGGGAAATCAACTTTGGAATAGATTTCCTTCCTGATACCCAGCCTATTTCTATTCCTCCTTACATAATGGATCAAGTTGAGCTTAAGGAATTAAAAGAATAGTTGAATGACCTTCTAGATAAGGGCTTCATCAGACCCAGTATATCTCCATGGGGTGCTCCAGTGTTGTTCGTGAAAAATACATATGGTTCTCTTAGAATGTGCATTGACTATCTTCAGTTGAACAAAGCCACAATCAAGAATAAGCATCACATCCCCATAATTGATGACTTGTTTGTCCAACTTTAGGGTGATATTTTCTTTTCTAAGATAACCTCAAATCCGGCTATCATCAGCTCAGTGTCAGAGACAGTGACATCCCAAAGATAGCCTTCAGGACTAGGTATGGTCATTATGAATTTGTAGTTATGTCTTTTGGACTGACAAATGCTCCTGCAGCTTTCATACACTTAATGAACAGAATATTCAAACAGTATTTGCACTTGTTCATCATCGTCTTTATTGATGATATCCTCATTTATTCTCAGAGTGAAAAAGATCATGTAAATCATCTGATAGTTGTTTTGCAAAACCTCAAAGATCGCAACCTATTTTCTAAGTACAACAAATGTGAATTTTTGTTGCAGTCAATTACTTTCCTTGGTTATGTGGTATCCAACGAAGGGATCCGAGTGGATTCACAGAAAATTGAGGAAGTACATCATTGGCCTAGACCCATCTCTCCGATTGATATCAGAAGTTGCTTGGGTTTGGCCGGTATTTACAGAAACTTTGTTGAAAGATTTTCATCCAAAGCTTTCCCATTGACCGAGTTAGATCAAAAAAGGTCAAGTTTCAGTGGTCAGATGAGTGTGAGAAAAGCTTCTAAGAACTGAAGACTAGGTTGACTAAAGCTCCTGTCTTAACTCTACCAGATGGGTCAAACAATTATGTGGCATATTGTGATGCATCCAGGGTCGACCTAGGTTGTGTGTGGATGCAGCAAGTTAAGGTCACAGCTTATGCTTCTAGAGAACTTAAGGTCCACGAGAAGAACTACCCAACTCATGACCTCGAGCTTGAAACCATGGTGTTTGCCCTAATGATTTGGAGACACTGCTTGTATGGTGTTCATGATGATGTGTTCACATATCATAAGAGTCTCCCCTATGTGTTCACCTAGAAAGAGTGAATCTTCATCAGAAGAGATGTCTTGAATTACTCAAAGACTATGACATGAATGTGCTCTATCATCCAGGTAAGGCCAATATAGTGGCTGACGCCCTCAACAGACTACCCATGGGTAGTGTATCACATGTTGAGGAAGAGAAGAAATAATTAACCAAAGATGTTCACTAGCTTGCTCGCTTAGGAGTTTGCCTTATGGACATGTCAGATGGTGATGTGATAGTTCAGAATAGGTCAGAATATTCATTTGTAGCAGAGGTTAAGGAAAAACAAGATATAGATCCTATATTAATTCAGTGTAAATGTGCAGTTCATCAGCAAAGAGTTGAGGTTTTCTCCCAAGGGGGAGATGGTGTGCTTCATTACTAGGGTCGCTTATGTGTTCCTAATGTGGGTGAGTTGAGGAAGAAAATCCTTACAAAAGCATATAATTCCAGGTATTATATTCATGCGGGTGCCACTAAGATGTATTGTGATCTACGAGAAGTCTTTTGGTGCAAAGACATGAAGAAAGACATCGCAGATTTTGTGGCTAAGTGTCCTAACTGTCAATAGGTTCAAGTAGAACATCAGAAACCAAGAGGTGTGACTCAAGAGATTAACATTCCTACATGGAAGTGGGAAGTGATAAACATGTATTTCATTATGGATGTACCTCGTACTCATAGACAACATGATTTATTTGGATGATAGTGGACAGAGTCACTAAGTCAACTCACTTCTTGGTTATCAAGACTACAAATTCAACGGAGGATTAAGCTAGACTTTACATCAGCTAGATAGTCAGGTTGTATGGGTTTCCCTTCTCTATCATCTTAGATAGGGGTCCTCAGTTTACCTCTCATTTCTGGAAATCATTTCATAAAGGTCTTGGTACTCATGTAAATCTCATACATCATTTCATCAGTAGATGGATGGTCAGGCAGAGAGTACCATTCAAACTTTAGAGGACATATTGAGAGCTTGCGTGATTCATTCCAAGGGTAGTTTTGGATGATCACCTACCTCTCATAGAGTTCACCTATAATAATAGTTTCTATTCCAGTATTCAGTTGGACCCTTATCGGGCCCTGTATAGGCGTAGATGCAAGTCCCCGGTAGGTTGGTTTGAAGTAGGTAAAACAGCCTTGATTGGGCCAGATTCGGTTCAAGAGGCTATGGAGAAAGTTTAGCTCATCAGGGATAGACTAAAGAACCCTTAGAGTCGTCAGAAGTCCTATGCAGATGTAGGGATAAGGGACTTAGAGTTAGAAATCGATGATTAAGTTTTCCTAAAAGTGTCACCCATAAAGCGGGTGATGAGATTTGGCACGAAAGGGAAGCTTAGTCCCTGGTATGTAGGTCGTTACAAAATCCTAAAAAGGGTTGGTAATATCGCTTATGAGTTAGAGTTGCCAGCGAAACTAGCAACGCTTACCCAGTCTTTCACATTTCCTTGTTGAAGAAGTGTGTGGGTGATCCAGCATCAATAGTACATTTAGAGAATGTGGCTGTGAAGGATAGCCTCACCTATGAAGAGGTTCCAGTTGAAATTCTTAAGCGTCATGTTCGTAGGTTGAGAAATAAGGAAGTCGCTTCAATAAAGGTTTTGTGCAAGAGTAAGTCTGTAGAGGGAGCTACTTGGGAAGCAGAACCAGCCATGATGGCCAAGTATCCTAACCTCTTTCCTTCCGATTCAGTTTCAGCTTGAGGTAATAGTTCCTTTCCAGTATCTCTACTTACTATTGTGTCATTCAATATTAGTATCATGTTCCATTAGTTATTATTCCATTCCAACATATTTTCATGTTCATGGATCTTAGTTCTATTAGATATCAGTTTCTAATATTCACTTGGTAGGGATTTCAACTCTTTCCTCCAAACTCATCTTGTTTAGACTTCATTCGAGGACACATGATCCCAAGGGAGAGATATTGTAAAACCTAAAACAAATCAGAACTAAGATTGAACAAGAGAGAAGGGCAAACCATAGAGGGGGTCCACGGGTCATGAAGAGGACCATGACCCATCACCCTGCTCGAGGTTGTGCACCCAGCAAAAGGTGACAAATAATGGATTACTAAATAGTCTGTAGAGTTCCACACGGGCCCTGAAGTGTCCTGTGAAGGGGATACAAAACCACCATGGCTACTGTGAAGGACCACGGACCACTAGACGGTCCGTGGAGAATCACACGAAATGTGAAGTGGTTCGTGAAAGAGGCTTGACAGACTTTGAGGTTTGGTACAACTTCAAATGATTATATATTTCAGCACAAAATGATTTAGAGGGCACACGATCTTTCAAATTAAAGGTCTTTGAGTCATCTTTCCAATGCCACAAAGTTTGCCTAATTTCGAGCCAAGTGTAAAAAGTTATGCTTGTTATAGTGAAGCCCTGTCGGGTAGAGCATCTTCACGACACACTTGATGGGCAGTGGTGCTCTAGACGACCCGTGGTGCTCTAGACGGCTCGTGATGCATGCCTTGAACTCACTTCATCCGCTTTTAGGTGAGGTTTCACCCCCCAAAGTTACTGGTTTCATCACAGACGTCTAAACGGTCCGTGAAGCTCCACACGGACCGTGAAGTCATCCGTGAAGGGGACTTGTCAGACTTAGAATTTTAGGGTCAACTTTAAATGACCATATCTATCAGTACAAAATGAATTAGGTGGCCCATGACCTGTAAAATTAAATATATATGAGTCCTCTTTCCAACGCCACCAAGTTTTCCTGATTCCAAGCTTGGAGTAAAAAGTTATGCCCATTTTAGTGAAGCCCTATCAGGCATGGCATCTTCACGAGCTGCTAGACCGGCCTTGGTCATCATGACGGCCCGTGAAGCATGTCTTGAAGCCACTTCGGCAGCATTTAAGTCAGGGTCGCATTGGTCATTTCCCCTATGTGTTTGATACCTAAACTATATCGGTTAATGCTTAAACTATGTCATTTACTTAGTCTAAGATTAGTAAACTAGTCAGAAACTACCCAGAATCCTCATTCTCCAAAAAATCCCCCAACTTAGAGCGAAAAGAAAAGGAAAAAGTTGACAACTTCTCCCAAGAACAAGGAGGAGTGTTCTTCTTTGTAGTTCAGCCCCGAAATACAAAGGATTTCTCCATAGATTTTGTCCCCAGGTATGTGGGATTTCACTAGTGGGTTCCTTTCACCCATTATATCTCTAGAATTCAATCAGTTCTTAGATTCCTCATAAATTGTTCATACCTAGGGTTTCCATATTTTGAAGATTTATTGTGATTTTAGCTGTTAGAGTTCCGATGATCTAAATAACACAATTCTTGATGATTTAGTGTAATTTTCATGTATAGAATTCAGAACACTAGCTTGTATCAAGTATCAACTCATGAATTATACATGCTAGGCAGATCAGTTAGAAAATCATGCTTTAGAAATTGAATGCCATAACTTTCAGTATATTTATGTGCATTCCCAGATGGCATGTCAGCATTTTGAGCTACTCAGTATTTCACTGCATTTTAGCTTTTCATTCTGTTGGGAGTAGAATTAGCATTAAGTTTAACTAGGGTTTAGCGTACCATCACAGTCCCAAACTACATGCCAACATAGGTTCAAAAGTCCCCTATGTTGGCCTAAACTCTGCCGCAGACTAACTGTCATGACCCAATGTAGCCTCTAGTTGTAACATGGTGTATAGGACCGTGAGAGGACCTATACAAGCCACTTAGCATTCATAACATAAGAAATAGAACAAAAGAGATAAAGACCATCATTTCAAGTCCCAAAAGTTTTTTATAAAAGTAAACCGAAAGTCTAAACACTTGTCTCATTAGTCATCTAGTACATACGAATGAAATTGGGCCAAGCCCATACATCATGTCCAAAACTGGAAACAATAAAGATTCGTCCTCGAAGCATGAGGACTCACCAAAGCTTGGAATCTCTCAAATCAACCTATAGCCACGAAACTGAGAACCCTGACTGTAGGACCCGACATTTGGGGAAATATATGCAAGAGTATGCGTTAGTACAAACATGTACCAAGTATGATAGCCATGCATATAAATACTGAAATCATGCTAAAATTGGACATTTTCATGAGCATGCAATGATCAAACTAAAACATGAAACTTGAGGGTTAGAAAGCATAAGCCATAAAACATGATCAATGCAAGTGAATATCATCTTGAGACATACGTAAGATACTTCTTTAAGTAACCCTAGTTCATCACAACGTTACTTGTTTGTGGGATGTAACCTTAACCAACATATAAGACCATGTGAGCTAGCAACATGGAATCCAGTGTTTACTCGACTCCGAAAAGATGTGCCCTACTTGCCACTGTAAGGACCATAAACTTCTAGCTATTGTGGAACCACTTGCTAATGTCTATCTAGACAATCCTATGTTGGCACATAGTTTATGGGACTTGGGTAATCGCCACTTGTCCACTGGATTCTAAGCTTAACTTACACGGACTAGTTTTTAGTCATATTCATGTTAGCTCTTAAAGGAACATAGGTAATCGCCTCTTGTCTTCACTTTATATGACATGGGTAATCGCCTCTTGTCTTAATATTGGAGTCGTGGGTAATTGCCTCTTGCCTTAATTAGAGAGCATGGGTAATCGCCTCTTGTCTCATCATTTACATAACTCTTTAATCATTGGTTCATTTTAGGTGAGAAAACCTTTCACAATCATGTTTTCATATGTATATGAGAAAATTCTTTCAACAACACAACAACATTATCATTGATACTTCACTCTAAAAGCATCCTTAGAACATTTACATTAACTTCATAAGAATATGCATAATTCCATAATTCACCTTCCAAGGTTCAAAACCTACTTTCAATCATCAATTTATAGAAAACATAAGTTAGACATGGGTTCATAGAAATTCATCATAAATTCATGTAATTCTATTAATTCGTGCTTGATTTCATAAAACTCTTCTTTCATAATCCAGGACCCACATTATATGCTCATAACCTGGAGAAAATGGGAATTACATGGGTTCATGGGGTATCTATCATATAAAAACATACGATTAACTCAATTCATGCATCATAGGTCAAAAATCAATCAACTAGATCAACAATTAGTAGAACCCATAACATAGAAGAAAACTCTTACTCAATTGGGGAATTCTAACTTCAAAAATAGGAGAATTAGGGAACTCCATGAGTGGAAAGAATCCATGTATGAAAACTATCATACTTCAATGCCAATTGCTTAACTTCAATGGAGGAATTGGAGACTTGTCTTGAAACACTAGGTTGATCCCTTCTTCTTCAACTTCTAGAGAGAGAAATATTTGAGAGGTCTTCTTTTGTGAATTTGATAGAATGATTTCAATTAGGGGAAATTTGTGATTAAAACACATATATAGGGGTTTTGGTGAAGGGTAAAACGACATAGTATTTGGATGAAATAATTAGGAAAAGACCCAACTGCCCCTAAAAATAAATGCCGACCTACTAACGACGGCTTGATCAACAGACCGTGGTTTGACCGATGGTCCGTCCTACACGTCCGTCATTTGTTTCAGAAGTTGTAAATTGAGGCCTTGATCCACGGACCATGGACCCAATGACGGTCCGTTAGTCAAGGTCGTGGTTCGTTATTTTCTGGGCAGACCACAAGCAGTTAAAATAGACTCATGGTGTGGGATTTAACAGCAACGAATGTATCATGTCAAATCAATTCCCTTAACTTCTAAACATGTATCAAACAAGCATTACTAATGTAATAGTTAACATTCACACATCACATAAATTGGAAAACAATTCAACCATGACCTACCTTGAATCAAACTTGAATACTCTATTTAACTTGAGTCTACCCTTTTCTATAAAGCTTAGCTTGTTCTTGCTCTATAAAAATAATACAACACGAAATAAACTCAAAATGGCATAAATATATCTGAATTATATCCTTATCCCAAACCCCATACCAACGCCATTACCATTCATCCCAACCCTAGGCTTTCCACTATTAATTCACCTAGAACTACCAATTTTATGGTTCACATTAGCGAATTATATATGGCAATAAAAACAAGAATAAGCAACCGTTAATCAAACCCAAGGTTTTTCATACCAAAATCATTGCTACACTAAATTTTTTCCACCATAGGTTAAGTCCAAACCCTCCCCAACGCCAACACTATAGACTCTGAGGCATAGGAATCAAAGTTACAAGTTGGGGAAATGAACTACTTACTTTTACAAAGATTCTAGATGAAAACTCAATGAAAATTATCCTAGGTCGCCTTTGCATTTCTCCAAAATGATCTTGCATAATAATAAGCAGTTTTGGGGAATTTGCTATGTTTACACTAACTTACAGCCATAGATGTCAATCCCGTTATAGCGGAACCATTGTAGTGGAAATGCCCGCTATAGAGGAAATTAATTTGTCCATCGTAGGAGTGTATCACTCATTGTAGTGGTGAGCACGAGGAAAAAACTTGGGAATCCTCCAAAAAAATTGCCCATTTTGCATCACCTTCAAATTTTGACATTCCAACCCAACTTGCTCACATCAGGTTTGAAATCGGGAGTTCTACTCATCTGAATTCTCTTCTAAAAAGTCCTATAGACTCCTTAACATCTTACCACCAAGTTTAAATTTTCTTTGGCATTTTACCTAATCATTTTCCTAGATTTCCTTAGACTTCATCTCACTAAGATTTTGCTTCAGCCTAGCCTAGCCTAAACTTTTCAACTCACTACCCTAGAAGATTTCTCAACCGATTTATATTACGATTATCTTACCATAACGACCGAAAGAGTCATTACATATGAGGCTAAAACTTCAATTTAGGTTGTGCAACTCCATGAAATAGTAGAGTTCATAATGTTTTCATGTGATTGCATATTACTAGAATTATAAAATATCCAAAAACCTGTTTATTAATTAATTTTTTTGATGTTTGCAAATATTAATCTTTGTAATAAAATCTTATCTCTATACATGGAAGAGTGGGTTAGGATTTGGTAAATAGATTGCAGGAACTCGAGGCGCTATCCCTTCTTAGTTAAATTAATATTGGGAATAATGAGATTTACTAAAAATGGAATCTATTCCAAACATATATGCCATGGTTCCTTACTTCGACATGGTACAATTCAAATATCTAAATTAGATACTTTTAGATACTTTTTCAGACCTATTGCCAATACTAAGTAGCAGTCAAAAATTTGTATCCAGTTTTCTTGATATTATGCATGATCGGTCGTGCTTATGCTAATAAATCATTTAGTTATAAAAGCATCTTATGTAGATAAACTATTCAAACACTTGAAAATGGTTGAGTGATAGTTCATGAAACTGAGTGCATATGTGTAACCCAAAGTTTTTGTTTTTTTAAGCCATTTTCGATCCACGGCTGGACTTATTTTATTAACTAAAAACAGAGGAAACTAGTTCCTTACCGTTCAAGTCCAAATGGTCCTTCCCAAAAACAAAACAGGGAATCAAAGGTTTCCTAATCTAGGCATTGTTCAAAAAAGTGTTCTAGACTCTTCTCAAGCTCGCTATCACGAGAAGCTAGAGCGTCGCTCGGAATTTCCAGCTCCATCCATGGTTGGGGAAGCCATCTTTCCATGGTAAGTTTCTACTCTTTCTTTCCTTCATCCTTTATCTCCTCCGATCTGACTTGCGTTGAATTTAGGTAGGCGGAGTTCATCCTTGATGAGTTGAAAATCCATCGTCGTAAGTTCACCCTCCCTCTATTTTCCTTCCCTTCCCTTCTATTTATCACTGCAACCAATAGTCTAAAGTGCCGATGTAGATCTTCGTGTTCTTCAAAGTTGACGTTTGGTTCGGGATGTTGTGTTGGGAGGCTCCATCTTCTTTTTGGTGTAACTTGTTGGTTGCCAGTACCACTAGCTAGGTTACATATTTCTTTTGTCCTCTTTTTGGCAATGATGTGTGTGCTGTTAATTTTGAGCTTGTGTAATATGAGACTTGCTTTATGTTTATCATTGTTGCGTGCCTACTCTTCCCTCTTCCTCTGTTATTTCTGATTTGTATCATTGTATATTTATTTTCCTAGTCCTAATTCTGAGGTTAGGAATTTGTGCTTTGTCAATGTTTATACACTTCCTTATCTTTGCTGGTAACTCGTTAAAGTTGTGATACTCCTTCTTCTCTTGTGAGTCTATGACTTCCTTCGCCAAAGCATCTGCTATTGTGTTACCTTCCCTGAATGTGTGAATTACTTGTCCTTGCATTGAATGGAGTTTGACCCTTATATCTTCTATTAGCTCTATTAGTAAACATGGGACCTTCTATTGCCTTTTTAATCATTTTCTCGAGTGCTAAAGAATCTGTTTCGATCGTCATTTCTTTTAGACGGTAAGACTGATAAAATTCCAAAGCTTCCTTAATTGCCAATGTTTCTGCTTCTGTATTGGAGGTCACTTCTATACCTTTAGCAGTTGCATAAATCAGGTCCCCTTCTCATCCCTTGCACAGAAAGCCAATGAGCTCTTCCCCGGATTACCCCTACACGCACCATCAGTGTTGCATTTTACCTTGCCTCTGTCAGGAAACTTCCAAGTAACACCATAATAAGGTAATCTTGATTTTTACTCCTTCAAAATTTTAGCAATGTGAGTCCAACTTTCATTGCCTATTTTAATCCAAGGGTACAAAGTTTTGACAAGTTTCCTAATCATTTCCTGCACTTGGTATATCATGTGACTGAAAGTCACCTTTCCTCCATGTTTAATCTCATTCCTCCTCTTCCATAGAGTCAGTGGCGGACTCAGGATTTTTGCTCAGGGGGTTCAAAGTATAAAGGAGAAGTTTAGGTGGTAATGCAAGTGTGCGGTGAGCGTAGTAGTCCCTCAGCATGTTCTTTCTACAAGAACCATCAACCATGGATATTTCATTGGTTCATAAAGTAAAAACTAAAATAATCACAAATATCAAGGACAAAGATACATTCATAAGAATTTTAGTGGATCGACTGTATTACATAAGTTAACTCCTAAAATACTTGAAAATTAAATGATAAAAAAGGGAGCAAGACGGGGAAAAAAGATATTTACCTTATCATGCTAAATTTAACTTACTTTATCATACCGTATAAATCATTTCTTTCGACTTTTATCATGCTCCATCGAGCATTCTTAAAATTTCTTGTGCTCTTTATACTTTTATTTTGTAATGTTTTACTTTATTTTTCACTTTTTAAAAATTTTAAATTAGCATCCATTCAATCACATATTACTATGAAAATAGTCAAGATTCTCTAAAAGTGTGTAAGAATAGAGTTACTAATATTATAATGCATATTTTGAAGATAAATAAATAGCATCGTCAATATTTTTAGTTCATATAGTTCAATTTACTAGGTTAGTCATAATTTGTAGAAAAGACAAATAACGAATAAATCAAATATGTTTAGTTTCCATCTCTCTAAAATAGAATTAAGAAGTAAAAAAAATTTCATGAATTCTATAAATTAATATTTTTGAAAGGATGTTGACGATATTGAAGTTTCTTCATTCAATTACATCTAATTTACCTTTTTTTAAAAAATAAATTATATTTCTATCTCAATTTCTAATTAAATATAATTCATCATTTCTTAAAAGAGTTATTCAAGTTAGTATATGAAAAAAGAGTTATGTTGAAACAAAATGAATAATAGATATAAAAAGAATAAAACATAAAAATAAAATGAATGTGTCTAATAAATTTATACAAAAACAAATTAAAAAGAAGAAATGGAACAAAAGGAAAAAATAATGAAAAATAAGAAGAAAGTCTAAGCCCAAAAGTTTCATTTTCCAAAGCATTTTAAAGGAGGTAAAAAAAAGGTTGTCCAAGGGATTCAAACCCGTGACCTAGGGGAATTTGTTGATCCACTTATCCACTGATCCAAGCCTATACTTTGTTTTCAGGGGGTTCATTTTAATATATATACGCATAAAATTAGAATTTGACGTTATATATACAACATAATTTTTTGACGAGGAGGTTCGGGTGAACACCCTAGGTTCACCCCTGCATAGAGTCCACATTCTGATTGTTGGAATGGCTCTATAAATTGTTGAAAGCTTTGGTGTTGTTTGCATGCTCCACCAAGTATTTATGAGGTGTTTCAGAGTCATTTCTTCTATGTCAATTCATGCACAAATAGCAAACTGCCTCCATAGCTTTTTAACTATGGGTGCTATTAGAAATAATTGTGTCATGGTTTCTTCTGCCTGTTTCTCACAACACCAGCATTTGGACACAATATTGATCTTCATTCTCTTCAAATTGTCATTCATGGTTATCTTCCTCTTCCAGACCTTCCATAGGAAGAAATTCATTTTGAAAGGTATCCCTTTTACCCAAATGCTTTTATTCTCCTCGCTTTTTTCCTGCTTCTGCCTCACCAGATCCCAGGCTGATTTTACAGTAAAATTGCCTTGCGTGTTTCCCATCCACCATGGTACATCATTACCTTGTAGATTTAATGGGGTAGTAATATTTTCCATAATATGCAAAGTCATATCTTCAGAAAGTTTATTTCTCAATCTCTGTACATCACATTCTCCATCTATTATGAAATCTCTGACTTCCAGCTCTTCTTCAATTGCGTTTTCACCTTCTACATAATACAAAGCTCCTTGTCTAGTCCAGTTATCAAACCAGAAGCTAGAATTTCCTCAGTTTACTTGCCACCATATATTATGTTCTATTTCCTCTCTTACTATCATCAATTTCCTCCACAGATGTGAAGCACCATACCCCCTTGCTATGATAGTGTGTAACTTCTTATAGTATTTGTTCCACATAAATTCACTCCATATAGATGAAGTAGATGTTCAGAAATTCCACCATAACTTAGCCAATAAAGCTGTAGACACTGCATGCAGAGATCTAAGGTCAATTCCTCCTTCCATAGGATAACACATTCTCCCATGGCAAAGATTTGGTGCAGTTGATTAATCACGCAGGCAGGATGATTCATGGATGAAAGTATATACACCGGCATAGATTGCAACACATGTGTGATCAGGGTATATCTTCCCCCAAATGACAATAATTTATGTTGCCATAGGCTTAACCTTTTCATCACCTTCTTGATTAATTCTTCAAAATGATTTTTATTCTTCCTACCATAGAAAACAGGGCAGCCCAAATATACAAAAGGAAATACACCTTGTCTGATACCTGTAATCTTCTTAATGCGATTGCATACTCGTATCGATTTCTTCTCGTGAAGATATAATAAGTTTTTTTCTAGATTAATCATTTGTCCAGACATCAGTTCATATTCTCTTAGCACTTGCATCATCTTCTTCATTGATCCACCATGCCCTGACTAAAACAATATAGTATCGTCAACATATGAGAGATGATTTATCCTAGGGCTCCACTTAGGCATACCATATCCTATAAAATCATGTTCATCAAACACATTGTTCAATTTTCTTGCCAAAACTTCCGTAGTGATGATAATAATATGGGTGGCAGTGGATCCCTTAGCTTGAGTCCTCTAGATGATTGAAAGAAGCCATATGATTGTCCATTCATTAGGACTTAATACCAATTATTGCTTATCATTCTCACTATCATATCTATTATTCTCACTGAAAACCCAAAACTTCTTAATACCCTTACAGGAAATTTCCACGATACCCTATCATACGCCTTTTCCATATCCAACTTGACCACTACATTGTGCATTTTTTTTCTTCTATTAATATCTCTGATTATCTCCTGTGCAAGTAATACATTCTCCATAATACTCCTCCCTTTCACGAAACCTGATTGATTGGGGGAAATAATTCTCGGCAGCACCATTAACATTTTTTCATGCAACAATCTCGAAATGATCTTGTGAGTAAAAGTACTTAGACTGATAGGTCTTAGGTTTCTGAAGGTCTTAACCTCTTCTTTCTTAGGAATGAGTACCAGGATACTATGGGTCACATACCTAGGTAATTCATGCCTACAAAAGAATGTCTTCACCATATTTGTGATGTCGTTTCCAATTACTTCCCAATATGATTGGAAGAAGTGTGTCCCGAGAACCCATCTTGTTCACTAGCTATGTCTCCATTTAGTGAGAAAACCACATGCTTCACCTCCTCTTTGGTTGGCATTTTCCCCATTTCCTCATTCTCTTCTTCATTGATCAATTTCGGTATGCATTCTAGCACCTCCAGATTATACTCCTCTGAAGTCTCCATGAACTGCTCCTTAAACACATTAACAGCTTCCTCACCAATATTGTGAGGACTTTTTATTATATCTCCATGTATTGTCTGAATTTCTTTAACTTGTAGCTTCCTTCTCTTGCCTTTGACATATGCATGAAAAAAAACTGTGTTCCTATCCCCATCCTTGAACCATTTCATCCCTGCTTTTTGCCTCCAATATTCCTCTTCTATATGATGATATCTCTTTAATTCTGCCTCCGCCTTACTAAGGATATACCTATTTTCTTTAGTGGGTGAGATTTCCAAATGTACTTCCTTTGCTTTCACAAAGTCCTCCAGTGTGGCGATTTTCTAAAAAAAATCCCCAAAGGTACTCTTACTCCACTGTGATAAGACTTTTTTCAGCTTCTTTAATTTGGAATGCACAATAAAGAAAGGAGATCCTTTAATCTCTTCCGCCCAGCTTTCCTCCACCACCTTCATAAAATCATTGTGCTTGATCTAGAAATTTAGGAACCTAAATAGCTTGACCACATGTTCCTGTGAGTCATTACAAATTACATGCAAAGGGTAGGGCTGGCAGGGGGACCGGGTCGGCCCGCCCCGGCCCGCGACCGGTTCGAGAACCGGCTCGCCGAACCCGGTCCCGTACAATTCGCGGGTTTGGGGGGGGTTCGGGATAGGGGACCGGTCAGGGGCCGGTTCAACCGTTTGGGCCCGGTCGACCCGGCCCGCCTGAACCGGCCGGGTCGCGGGATCCCTTGTATTTTTATTTTTTTATTTATTTTTTAATTATATCCAACTATCCGTTGGGGCAACGGCTAGTGGGCCCCCCC
>JAJOOS010018987.1:0-22518 GCA_029582725.1 Solanum chiquidenum
CCAAATAAGCATAATATACTTTTAAAAATAATTATAATACATATATATTGCATACTTAATTCACTTTTAATACATATTGCAGATTTAACATAGTATTGCTATAAATGGTAATAAATAAAAAGTATCGCTAAAATCAGTAATTATTTATTAAAATGCACTCATCCAAGTAATTTTTCCTTCAAAATACGTGATGTTTTTATTATTATTTCTTAATTTCAAAATTAGTGTTATTTCATGTAATCAAAAAGATATTATTAATATTCTTTCGATTTTTTCCTTATTTAAATAAAAAGGTTTTACATAAACAAAAGTTATTAAAGAGCTACTTTTTTTAAAATTTTTTATTAAGAATAAATTAGTAAAAATATATTTTACTTTCTAAAAAATTAATGGTTTTTTTAAAGAAATGTGTGTAAGCTCTAAACACACTACTTATTTTTTAAAAATGGAAAATAGTATTTGATAGAATCGGATAAGAGAAACATAGTTTTTTTTTTTCCAAAAAAAAAGGGAACATAGTTTTGAAGTTGACATTTAACGCAAGGTAGAAATGATTAATTCGCAGAAGTCCTAGAATATACCATTTTAAAAATCTTGCTATCATTTAAGTTCTAATTCATAAAACATCTAAACGAAATTTGGAAAAGAGGTAGTGCTCCATCCTTTCCTTTTTAGTTGTTATGTTACGCTTTTTGAAAGCTAATTTATTTCATTTTTAAAATTAAAATCAGATTACATTAATTTGATATTTTAAAATAAAATTTTAGATATTCAAATATTATACCAAAATACTATTAATTGCAACATTGAAAAAGTATATTTTAAAATATTAGTCAAACTTCTCAAAAAAGAAAGCTACTCTAACTAAAAAGGGACAGGAGGGAGCATAGCATGGCAACCTATAGACTAAATTGGCAAAAAATAGCCCATTTTTAATTTATTGACAAAAAAATGACTTTTTTTTTTTATTTGGCATTCAATAGTTATTTTTCTTTTTCTTTTCTTAAAAAAATGTATTTTTGTTCCTCTTATTTTTCTCTAAACACGTTTGATTGCTCCTTTTTTTTTTCTTGAAAAGGTAAAATTTATTGTTTTTTTTTTTTTTTATCTCTCCTTTTTGTTTGTCAACCATTTTAAAATAGACTTCTTCTCTTTTTTGTCTCCTTTATTTTCTTTCTAGAATTCTTTTTATACGTATATTTATGTTTCTCTCCCAAATTTTCTATTTTTCTCCTTAATTCACTTTGTTTATGAAAATCAGATATAACAATATGTTTATTCATGAATACTTCTAATAATAATCTTTTATATATAATTTTGTTTTTGTCCAATTAATTGTTGAATTTCATGATTTGTGGAATTAAAGTTTTTTCAATTTTGTTTTTGCGAAAATTTAGGTTATTAATCTTTTTTTTATTTTCATTCTAAAATCTTTTTCATATATATTTGTCGCTCTTCTTATTTTTTTTCTTATTCTCCTTAATTTACTTTTTTTATGCAAATCAGATGTATGTTTATCCATTGATCCTCCCAAAATCTTCTTTTAATATATAATTATATAGTGTTTTTCCCACTTAATTTTGAAATTTCGTGATTTGTGAAATTAAAAAATTTAAACTTTTTTTTGACAAAAATTTAGGTTATAGTATTTGAAATTTTTGTTTTGAATTTCATGGGTAATAAATGTTCTCATAAGATCCTAGTAAAAAATTAGAAGGTTGATTTTGATAATACAAACCAATGTATACCAATAAATGTCAATCTCAATTTGAATAAATGTATACAAATTTATTAGGTGAATACAGACCAATGAATACATAGATGAATACGAACCAATGTATATATAGTGCAGTTACCGTATACACAACAAAAATCACATGTACAATTTCTGAATAAAATTTAATTTGTACATTTATCATATTAACTTCATTCTTGTATTCATTATAGTTATAACCTATAATTGTTGGTAATATTCTTATGTATACATTATAAGTTTATGTATACATGCTACAATTATTGTATACATCAATAAAATTTACACGCCTATTTTTATGAATGATTTTTTGTGTATACATTATGTAATTGCAACTTCAATTATTGTATAAGTTTTACATATGTGTTATTACAGTTTCTAATAAAAAATATTGCCTCTTATATTATTTGATTAATTATTGTCAATTATTTGATAATTAATACACGTTAATTGAGCACTAATAATATTATTTTTTTACCTTAAAAGTAGTCGTCGTCTTTTAATAAGTTAATTAAAGAATTAAAAAAATCCTTCCTTAAAAGTTGATATAACCTTTTTTTAGTGGGTTAATTTTTTTATTTTTTTTCATTTCTTAAAAGTAGGCAACCGTTTTTTAATAAACTAATTACTATCGGTTGGTAAAAAAATAAATTATAAAATTACAATCAAATATATATTTATGTTGTTGTAAACTGTGTTTAATTTTATTTTATTTTGAAAAATAGAGCGATAATAAAGTTGAGTTTGAGAATTTAAAGAAACTGAAAAGCTAACTTCCTTAATTATAGGAGTTAAAAATAAGAAAGAAAAAATAATTCATATCTCCTTAATTAATGTTGGTTGGTTGCACATGATTAAAAAAAAACTATAAAAAGTCGCTATATTCCTTTTAGGCTATTACGTGCTTCTTCTTTTTTTGGACTATTAATTGTTATTTAGTATTGGGCTATATGTTGCCATTGTATATAGTAGTTATATGTCTATGTCAATTCCTCGGTATTAATTATCTTTTTATCCCTCCTAAGACAAGAATGGGGTGAAAACATAAAAATGCTGAAATAGAGACCCTATTTTTCTAAAATTAGGGAAATATGCGATGTTTCGAGAATGCAGAAGAAAGCTGAGGAGATTGATCGAGAAAACCGTAGCAATCAGCATTTGAGAGCTTTATCTAAAACCTTCACGACTCTTCTCACTTCTCTCTATAAATACCTCATTCTATAAGCAACAAAAATCATTCACAAAGAAGAAGATATCCACTTCCTGTGATCGAGCTTTTCTTCCTAGTTTGTTTTATTTTTCTAATAAATAGGAGTAATAATGGCTTGCACAATTCTTACATCTTCTCCATTAGGGTCCAATGTCAGTGTTGGTGGAACCTCTAGGATTAACAAAAATGTAGCTGCACCTTGCTCTGTTTTCACTCCTTCCATGCGAAGGCGGACGACTAGGCTGGTAGCTCAGGCCACCGGAGATAACAAAGATACATCAGTCGATGTACACCACAGCAGCTCTCAAGGAGGAAACAACCAAGGCACTGCTCTCGAACGCCGTCCTACGAGGATGGCTCTTGATGTTTCCCCTTTTGGTAAGTCTCATTGCTTCCTCCATTTTATTTCAGCTACTATATCTCAATTTATGTGACACAATTACAGGAGTGTTGTCACCAATGAGAACAATGCGGCAGATGATAGACACTATGGACAGATTATTCGAGGATACAATGACATTTCCAGGAAGAAACAGAGCATCAGGAACAGGGGAAATACGCACTCCTTGGGACATTCATGATGATGAAAACGAAATCAAGATGCGTTTCGACATGCCGGGGCTGTCCAAGGAAGATGTAAAAGTATCGGTAGAAAATGATGTGCTTGTTATTAAAGGGGAACACAAAAAGGAAGAAGATGAACACTCATGGGGTAGGAATTATTGCTCTTATGACACTCGTTTAAGTCTCCCGGATAATGTTGATAAAGATAAAATCAAAGCGGAATTGAAGAATGGAGTTCTTTTCATCTCGATTCCTAAGACCAAAGTTGAGAAGAAGGTGGTTGATGTCCAAATCAACTAAAATTAACAACTCCCAAGCTTTTCTTATAACCTTGTGTAAAATGTATGTTTGCATATAAATATAGAACAAGTTGTGCGCCTTTAACAAGGCTGCTCTTTTCTTAATCCTCGTGCAAGGTTTCACATTAAAGACCTGAGACTTGTTTTCTGGCAAATTACAACCATCAAGACATAAAAATAATGACAACACATTTGGGCAAGTAAGAAATTAATAGGCTAAATAATCATCCTGCTATATATAGAACAAAGGAAGAGAATACACTCCTTTTTTTAAGTCTCAAGTTTGAAGTTGGAACTTGCTCAGAAATCAAGAAGTCACCGTTAGCAGTATTGGTACTCGAGGCATTGCCTATAGAGACATAAATACCAAACTTAAATTACATCAACATAAGCACTCACAAACCAGCCAACAGTACAAGCTTTTAACAACGAGTATCCAGAAGTTGAGAGATGCCTAGCTGAGTAACGCTAATAAACCAAAAGACAAACGCCATGAGGTACTCGATGGTATCTGTATCTACGTATATATATTAATATAAGGATTCAGATGGTAAATGCAAAGTGATATATTACTGCACCACCGAGCGGGGAGTACGTGGTCGGACAGGAGTCTTTGATGGGCTTACTCTGCAGAATGGAAGAAGTTTCAAGATTAATGGAAATGTCAGTAAAATAGAGAAAAATGTATCAGCAGGAAATCTACTGGAATCAGAGAGCAACCTTATAGGGAGTGATCCCAGGATTGCACCACTGCAGTTCAGTGCAGCAATGGCACTCTCGGCCTGCAACAATCGGAAAATTCATCATGAAACTACACTAAGGAAAAGGGAACAAACATAATCCGCAGTCCAGGTTTTAGGTATCAATTATTGACAACATGCAAGACCAATGCAAACTAATCTCGAGTAAGAAGCAGATTGAGATAAATTCACATCATGTATGTTCCCTTAATGTAAGCAAGGACCTAGAAATAGATCTTTCCCAAGACAACAAAGAATAAGCAAGAATGAGGTCATTAACACCAAGAAAGTTTGTCATTGCCACAGAAAGAAGTAACCTAGACACAAATTGCACCTAAGCTAATCACAAGGAGAAGCTGAACCGAAGTGTGGATTCTCCTATCCAAAAATAGAAAGTGTGACACTAGAGAAATCTCCCACTCCCTCCGTTCCAAATTATGTGCCATAGTTGAATCGACACTATTTAAGAAACAAATGGTCTTAAATATGTTATAGCCTTTGTCTGGCGCTGTAAAACTTTGAAACTTAGGGATTTATACATGCTGTAACATTCGTGGTAATCAAAGCTTCTCATTAAGTGTAAAATAGAAAATGTAAAGTTAATAATTTTGAAATTTAGGAGTGTCATCATTTTGAAACCAACTAAAAAGGAAAGTGTGCCACATCACTAGAATGAGGGAGAGGGAGGGGGGGACGTATTTGACTTAAAAAGACTGGCACAAATATGAATTCCATGTGCGTTAAAAGCAACAGAAAACAGCTTTGCAATGCAACAACGAGAACTCAATGCAGATTACACCCGCAACCTAGAGATTGTGGTAAAGAAGCTCAAATCAAGAACCTCCACCAAAGAAACTAATAGAACCTCTTTTATAGTTTCCCTATATCCACTCTCAACGAATGCCGCGAATGAAGAAATAGCATTGCTAGATGAAAACAACTGAAGAACAGAAAAATTATCACATATGTCTATTGAAGATCTTTGTCATGGAAAGCAAACTTCACGACATCTCAGGTTCTAAAGTAATACTCCCTCCCAGTCCCAATTTATATGGCACCTTTCAGATTTCAAAAGTTAATTGAGTTTTTCTTTTATCAGGAATATTTTCATATGCATTACAAATATTTTGAATTGTCTATATTTCATTTACAGATTATTCTAAAGATTTCATGTCTGAATTCAGGGTCAAAATTTTGAAAGTTTTGACTCTCGAAATCCAAATGGTGCCTCATAATTTCGAACAGAGGGAGTAATACTTTTCTCCAGTGTGAAGATCGCTTGAATGGTAAAGCTGATCTACTTATTACAATAGTATCTCACAGAGGAGTACCAAGCGTAAAGCACTTCCCTTCCAACTTAAGTGATCAATAATACAGAATACACATAGTAAAGGTTGCAATGGCTCCCATCAGAGCAACAGTTCTAAATGTGTATTATACCCATGATCCCCACGCAAAGCAACAGCTCAGAAGCTCGTCATTGAGAGATGTAAAACTTCCCAAGATGGGCAGCAACAAGAACACAGACATTGCAATTTTATTTACCCCGCATTACTGTGAATTCCTAATAATCTACTGGCATTTACTCATTAGCTACCAAATATAACACAAGCCTATCGAACTAATCAAAACAACAATACAGGCCATTTATTTTTCCTGCTGTCAAGGAAACATTATATAAGTGATTAATATTGTTTAGTGTCGTTGGATTTCTTCTATAAGTAGTCCAGTTTCAATTTTTAGAACAAGTATCCAGTTTATCCAAATTTGGTTATTCTGAAACCTTCTATATGTTTCCCGGATAACAAAAATATAGAAAGACATAAAGACCCCATACTGATCCTTGTTAAGGAAATAAGGGGTGCTTTGCTCACAGATTAGTTGTGCAGAATTAACCTGGGGTGGATATGTGGTCTTCTTGTCGGTGAGTGTTCTTTGTCCCAGCAAAGACAAAAAACACAGATGGGAAGAAATCATCTAGTTTTTTGTCTCTGCTGGGATATGAACCTTTGAGACCTCATAGTTCTAAACCCACTTCCTTGACCACTAGGCCACATCCATGGGTGCTATACTTTGTAACTAGTAGCTATGCGGATTTTTATATTGGGACTGGTTTTTGTGCGACTGACATGAGGAACCCTCTCCTTCCAGCAATAACACAATCTACACAACTAAATACCTCGAACTTAATACTAAACAACAAGTGGGTACCATATCCTATAGTTGCTGTCCACTCTACTACTCTAACAATGAAGCATCCAATAACAAGCACGAACATTAGCTACACTGAGAAATAAACACAAGCACATAATATTGACAACTAGAACTGATCTGCAAATGACAGACCTTTCTCATAAGTAAGGTTTATTACTCGACAAAAAGTAACGATCACATGGCTCATGTTATCTAGTTAAAAAGATTTGGATTAGTTTCTGGTGACAAAGATATCAACGTAAGCTTAGAAGTTAGACAGGCACATTAGTAAACAAGGGAGAAAAACTTTGAACCGAAATTCAGTGTATGTCAACACTATCTCAAATTCACATGAGTGGCAAACTATTACCAAGAACTTACTTCACCTACATAAAATACAAAAAGGGACAAAACAAATCTCTTTATACTTTGAAAATGTAGAAGACCCAACCAAGTAATAACATCATAATAATAAAAAAAAGTAATAACACCATAATGATGTTAAATTACAAGCATGGATGGTGAAATAACGCACACTCTGATTGGAGGTTCTAGTAGTTCTTAAGAGTAGAAAGAAACCAAAGTTCAGAGCAGTATGATATATCAGACAACAAAACCAAGAAAAGCTCATGGAAGTTACCATAACAAACTCAACAAAACCTATGCGAGTAGAATGATGATAGTCACCAAGCAACCTCAAGCGCTTAACCTGGATTAAAGAATAAAACCGCATAGAGTAAGGACCTAAAGTAGGACAAGCACTTTCAGACAACTCAGGTGAAAAAAAGCTACAAACCTCTCCACAGAAGTACTCAAAAAAGAGCTTGACATCTGCTTGAGTAACCTATTTCATACAAATGAACAAGTCATAAAGCATTATCTCCATAGATACTCCTCAACCAAGTGAAACAGGGATTACAAACCCAAAATTACCTTTTTATCAATGTTTGTACAGTATATAGTTCTTGCACACATCTCCCTTTCATCTTCAGACTACATATCAGCGCCAAAGGTAAAGATTTCAGAATTAGCAACAGAGAGGTATCTATTCATCACCCTCAACAGCGATTTTGTGAAAGGGAAGTACAGAAAGTATACACAATTTCTCACCCTTGGAAGAAAAGTTGGATTAACTGGTGCAATTGCAGTTTTGGAAGGAAGCACTTTCACAGGGTAGTATCCTAGCATAGTTCCTGCAAGACTCAGAGCACTCCTTGCACCTTCTGCAAACCACACATGGGACAATGTCAGAGTGTTAGACAACAACTACTTTAACCCAAAATGAAAATTGTCAAACAAAAGATTGTGGTTCAACTTACCTTCATCAGTAAACTCAATAAATGCAAAACGGAGTACAGAATTGGGATCTCCACATATGCGACAGTCAACCACCTTCATCACATTAAGGTTAGTCAGATTATGGCAACAAAACATTTCACGAACATATTAAAAAGTGCCAGTATAAATTATGGTTGAATGCGGAGAAATGACTGAACGGGAAACATATTCACCTGCCCACAGGTAAGAAAGAGTGTAGCAAGTTGCTCTTCAGTCACCTACACAAAATAAGAACAATAAGTCCCACGGTAAAAGATGAAGGTGACATAACCCAATAAATAATGAACAAGTACCCGGTGCCTGAGTACCCTCTTTTTAGTACCTGATGATCAATGTCAGACACATAAACTGTCCTCCTAATAACCTCTTCACGTTGGGCCATGCTTGTCCGGACATTCATCCTTCTCCTACCAAGACCATAGCCATTTCTCTTCTGCCAGTGCATTCAACCGAATTGTTAGCCACGACTCCATGACAATGATTCATTACAAACCAGGTTACAAAAAGTGTCGGACAATAAATAAACTTGTCCTTTTAAAACAACAGGGACAGAGAGAAACATTGAACATCCTCCTTTTTTTTTAAAACGAAGTAAGTAGTATTACAAATGGCATCAAGAAGATGCATATGGAAAAATAGTTACTAAAGAGTGAGAATGTTAGCTCTGTTACAATATATGTTCTTGCATGATACCAACTATGAAATTTCCTACTGTTAGTAATCAATTAGATTTACCATACATAAGGCAACCAAAAGAGGAACAAACATTAAACTGGAGAACCTAACATTTGCATAAGCACCGTTTTCCAGTAGCCACTAAATAAAAAACATGATAAATTAGGAAAGAGAAAAGTGCTGAGATAGATACCCTTCTGTTGAAACTTCCATCGCCGAGTCCAGTTTGCATTGCATAACTGAAAGGATCAAACCCAAATTGTTCTCCACCGGGAGAGATTGGCACTACTGCGTAGTTGCTGGAGAGTGAGGGAGGCACAAACTCTTCAGCCATGGGGTTCAATTTGGAAAGCATTTCCTCCAAATCCTTCATCTCTCTGTTAAACCCTTCCCCACCATGAACCTCATCACCCACACCTCCATTTCTTCTCAAATCAACACCGTTCATTTTCTGATGCTGATGTTGAAAATTATGGTGACCCATCACTCCATTACCGTTGATGCTTTGCTTCTGCTGTTGAAAAACACCCATTTGCGCCTTATGCTGCACACTCGTTTTCTGGGGATTAACAGACATCATCATCTGAATATTCTGATCATTAGGTATCGTTGACCGTGTCTCACCGTTCTGATTTGACTGATGATCGATGGCACCGGAATCATTCTTTACAACACTATCATCCGTCCGATTCAACGAACCATTCTCATCCACGGCCATGATTGTTCCTTCAGCAACAACTATGTATCACAGTACCCAAGACTGCTCCTTTTTCTCCTTCTTCTTTAACCCTTTTTCCCAAATTCGGGTTCTGTCAAAAAGCAAACAAACAAAAAGATCGGTTCTGTCATTTCCCAATATAACAATCTGTGGTTTTAATATCACAGTTTCCACAAGAAGCCAATAAAAAATTTCACAAAAAAAAAAAAGGAAATCGATAATTGTACCTGCTGGTCTAAGCGGTGGACTCCATTAATCAAAGAAGAAGACCCAAACTCAAAGATGGTGAGCTGGGAAAATGGAAATTAGAACAAAAATTTTCTTTCACTTTGTAGTGATGACGCGAGAGAGAGACGAAGAATTTAGCTCATAGAGAAAACAGACGAGCTTCTTCGGATGGTCCGTTTCGCCACGCCTATGTTTTTTTTTTTTTTTTTGGACTTTATTACAGTAGATAAGGACAAACATATTACTTCATCTTTTTTATCTTAAACGTGATATAATCTTAATTAATGTTATAATTCCTAAAAATATTTTAGATCTTGTATTTTAATGACCGTATCCTTCCGTTTATTTTTAGTTGTCATAGTTTACTTTTTCAGAATCAAACGATATAAATTTAACTAATATTATAAAATATATTTTTTCATCATATTGATATGAAAAAAGTTGAAATTTATAGTACGTTTTATATAGTTTTAAAATATCAAATTAATATAATTTAATTTTGTAACTTAGATTGAATTTCGAAAAGTACAACATGACAACTAAAAAGAAACCAAAGACGTATATAAAATGTTGAACACATGAATTGAAATAGAAAAAATGTGAAAGAACCTTATTACCTCGTTTACACTGTTCATAAATCATACTCCTATTACTCTATCCATCTCAATTTTTGTCATTATTGATTTAACAAAAAAAATAAATTAAAATTAATGATCTAAGTTATGTTTTAGATATTTTTATGACTACAAATCATAGTTAAGATTAAAAGAAAAATTTTAAAATTAAATTATTTTTATTTATGGAAAGATGGCATCTAAGTGATTAGATTTTTTTTTCACGACTTACACATGATATATCATTTGTCATCATCATTTTAAAGTCGTATTACACTTCAATGATAAAATATGTATATTTTTAACCAAAAAAAAAAACAAAGATAAAATATGTATATGTAATTTGCAAGGTTTTTTCAATTTCCATACGTACATAAACGAGGTATCATACATTTGGCATTAATTTATTCTTACGCAACAATGTGAGTTTTTCATTTACATCTAAAAATCGACTGGACAAAAAATTCTAAAATATCGATAATTTAGTACAAATTTATTACTACAATTTTTTCATGATACATGTCACAATTGCTAAAATAATTTGAACTAGAGAGAGAATAATTTTCACATTAATCCCCTTAAACTTTAAAGATTGAGAGATATATAACTTTTTTGGCAATAAGTTTTCCTTTTAACTATTTGCACAGTTTAGGAAAATTTACTATTCTAATAATAGTTTTTTGATAACATATTGCCTATTAGTTTTATATTTTTTTATAAATTGAGTTTCAGAAATTTTGGCATTTCCATATAAATGTTTGTGTATTTGCATATTTATATAACTACTAGATACAAAAGCCCGAACAAGCCAGGTTCAATACATATTAGTACTTTATTTGTTTAAATTTATGTGACACATAGAATTAAGAAAATCAACTAAATTTTTAAATATTTTTAGTTGTTAATTATTGCTATAGTATTTTTAACGTACTTTTCAAAAATAAAATAAAATCTATGGCACATGTCATAATTTAAGGGTTGATCAATTTTTAATATGTTTGTTTAAATATTTTAAGTTGTTAATTATTGTGATATATGTAGCACATTTAAAAGTTTGGGAGTTAAGTTGTTAATTATTGTGATTTATGGTACGTATTCTTAGTTAACATAATTTTCAAATAATATATGTTACCCTCCCTGTCTCATTTTATGTGGTATAAGTGAAATTTCGAAAGTTAATCAAATTTTTAATATATTTTTTAAATATTTTAAGTTGTTAACTATTGTGATTTATAGTATTTTAAAATAATTTTCAAATAATATATGTTACTCCCTCCGTCCCAATTTTACTACATAATATAGGCATAGGTGAAATTTTGAGAGTTAATCAAAATTTTGTATTTGTGTTTCTAAATATTTTAAGTTGGTGATTGTTGTGATTTACGATATTGCTTTTTTTATAATTTTTAAATACATGATATACTAAAATGAAAAATAAACGAAGAAATACTAAATATTATAATATATAGTACTATTTTTTCGTAATTTTTAACACATAATATATTAAAAGAATTATTTTTTTTTTAAAAAAATGATAAATACAAAATATAAGGAAATTTGAGGAGAAAGGCAAATCGGTGAAATGATCACTGACCCTGAGCTCTTCAACATTCCCTCTTCTAATATAAGTAAAGTAAAAATAAAAGTTCCTCTCTTTGTAATTCCAAAACTTGATCCTAATACTTCCCTCTTCTAAGATAAAGTAATAGAAGTTATTCTCTTTTGACTAGTAATGTTGATTTTCGCAGTACAAAATGCAGCAGACTTGGAATTTATGATGACAAATTCTGCAAATATGGAATTGAAGGGACATTTTATTTCCAAAAGAATAAAGTAGGGCCGGAATCAGACGTTAACTAAAGGAATTTATGTCTTCTTTTTTTACAATATTTTAGACCTTGACATCATCATAATCAAGGAACTACGGTATAGCCTTCTTATATAACAAAGCTAGTCTTTTCTTACTTCTCTTGAAAGGCCACATTCAGGCCAACAAACAAGTCAATACGCTGAATAATCATCCTGTTATGTGGAGATGAATCGTGTAAACTCAGACAACCCCCATAAACGCCATTTTTAAAGTACAGCTTGCTCAGAGAAGAAAGGAAGAGCAAAACACGAGAACACAAACCAATGTGATAGCCGAATATCAAGGAACTCATTGGATCAATGTCACAGTTAGAACATCAGTCAGTAATGGTACTCGAGGCATTGCCTAGAGGATCATAAATATACCAAACTTAAACTACATCAACATACGAACTCATAAACCAGCCAGCCAACAGTGCAAGCTTAAGAACAAGGCCCGGCTGAGTAATGCAAATAAACTAAAAGACAAATGCCACGAGGTACTCCATGGTATCTGTATCTACGTATGTATTTAGATATAATAAGATCAGATGAGGAATGCAAAGTGATATATCACTGCACAGGCGAGCGAGGAGGAGCACGGGGTCGAACAGGAGTCTTTGATGGGCTTACTCTGCAGTATGGAAATAGTTAAAGATTAAAGGAAATGTCCGTAAAATAGAAGAAGCATTAGCATGAAGTCTACTGGAATCAGAGAGAAACCTTATAGGAAGAGATCCCAGGATTGCACCACTGCAGTTCAGTGCAGCAATGGCACTCTCAGCCTGCAACAATCAGAAAATTCATCATTGAACTATACTAAACAAGCAATAGCCTTCAAACAAAATAAGCAGTACAATCAATGGAGGAATTTAAACTTTTCTCCTTCAAATTTCATCAAGTATATGACATTACATCATGAGGAGTCCACAGATTTTTGGTAACGATCCAATGACATCATAACATGGAAGACTAATGCAAACTAATCTCGAGTACGAAGCAAAGTGAGATAAATCCACCATGTATGTAGGCAACAGAGCCTAGAAATAAGTCTTCCAAAGACGACAAAGAATAGGTAAAGACAAAGATTAAGTATAACATTGACAAAGTTTGTCATTGCCACAGCTAAAATTGTCCACCTTGAAACAAATTGCACTTACAGCTAATCCAAGGAGGAGGCGAACAGAAGTGTGTCATTCTTCTATCCAAAAACAGAAAGTGTGACACTATAGAAATCTCCTGTTTGACTTAAAGCACCTCAGAATATAAATTCCGGAGGTGTTAAAGCAACAGAAAACAGCCTTGCAATGCATCAAGGAGAACTAGATGCAGATTGCAACCGCAACCTAGAGATAGTGTAGTGAGGAAGTTCAATTCTAGAACCTCCACACCAAAGAGACTAATAGATGCTTTATATGGTTCCCTATATCCATTCTCAATGAATATGGTGGATGAGGAGATAGCATGCAGGTCAAGAGCAACTTTAGAACAGAAAAATAATCATATAGCTTGATGCATGTATGTTAGAGATACTTGTCATGGGAACCAGATATCACGACATTTCAGGTACTAAAGTAGTAGTACTTTCTCCTTATGATGCATGTATGTTAGAGATACTTGTCATGGGAACCAGATATCACGACATTTCAGGTACTAAAGTAGTAGTACTTTCTCCTGTGTGAAGATTGTTTGGACAGTAAAGCTGATCTACTTAAAACAATAGTATCTCACAGAGTAGTACCAAGTATAGAGCACTTCTTTTCCAGTTTCATTTAAATGATCAAGAAGCACAGAATCCACATAATAAAGCTGTAAGGGCTCCCATCAAAGCAACATCCAGAAACATATTTAGTACATGAAACAGCAACTCAAAAGTTGGTCACTGAGAGATGCAGAACAGACCGATCTGGGCAGCCGTAAAAACACCGAGATTGCTATTTTATTTACCCCACATTACTGTGAATTGCTAATAATCTACTGGCAGAAACTCATTAGCTGTCAAATACACCACGTGCCTGTTGAACTAGTCAAAACGACAACACAGGCAACTTCTGTTTGCTGTCTAGGAACCATTTCATATATGATTAATTTTGCTTAGTGTCGTCGGGTTTCTTCCATAAGGTAATTCATTTTTTTATTTTTAAATGAACATCCAGTTTATCCAAATCTAGTGATTCTGAGACCTTCCATATGTATCCTGGATAACTAAAACACTGATAAGACAAAAAATATCCCATATTCATCCTCGTTAAGGAATTGAGGGTCCTTTGGTCACACATTAGTTATGCAAGAATTATAATACAAGGATTGTTATGTGGTGGATAATAATGCAAAGATTGTATCTCGTCAATAAATTATTAAATAATTATTATCCAGTTAATATTAATGAAAAAATTATTACTGTATGGTAAGTGATTATAAATAGGATTTATCTTACTTAAGGCATTTTGTTGATATTTTTATAGAGATAATGCTAATAATTGCATTTTTGTTCCACATGTTGAGCATATAATTAAGTAAAAGTGCTCTCTCTAACAGCTTAAGTCTTAAGTCTTAAGATGAGATGGTCACACACTTCAACATGGTATCAAAGCAGGTAGAGGTAGAGGTAGAGGGATCGAATCTCACTACCACCTGTTATCAAAAAAGAATTTCCACATGATTGGCCATAAAAAAAGAACCACACTCACACGTGAAGGGGCGTTTTGAGAATATAATTAAGTAAATAAAAGTGTGCTCTCTCTCTAACAACTTAAGCTTTGAGATGAGAGAGTCACACACTTCAACACCACATTAAATCTCACATAAAATAATAATAGATTCCTATAGACAGACGGACCCACATCACCCGGTAACTTTTAATTTTTTTTTGTGTATATATGTATAGTTAGTTGATAAAACTATAATATAATTGATTGTGCACCCTTGTAACAAAAACTTGCTTGGGCACACTGATCAAAGTCACCATTTCAGACCGTTATCCCGCGAAGGCTTATTATTTTGTTTCTTATTTTTTTTACTTTAAAATCAGTTTTTTCTTTACAATTAACCTTTTTAAAAATTGTTTTTTATTAAAACTCATTTTTGCCACCTCATTGGCCCCGCCCCCCCTTTCTTAACCACCTTTTTTGGCCATCTCATCTGGCCCATTCCTTTCTTAATTGAAATTAAAAACAAATAAAAGCCCTAACACAATTCTAAACAAAATATAAGACTTCTTATTTACAAGCGTATTTCTTTTGTAAGAATTTATTGTTGATTCTTGTGATTTGAAATGGATAGATTTTTGACGAAACATAATTCTTCTCAACCAAGTGCTAGTTTTAGAGACAATTCTTCGCGTTTTATAGATGAGTTTGATTTGCAATCACTTAAACCGGATCCTGGAGAAATAATATCTATTGATAAATATAGCCCTAGAATACGAATACGAGATAAAGTGAGAAGACACTATATTCAACAAGGGCCTTGTCAACCGGATATTAATGATAATGAATATCCTCAAACTAGATTCGGAACGAAAATGCGTCGATTTTGTAAGGCATGGTTTAAGGGCTGAAGGTTTGAGTTATTTATTCAAAATTCTAAAAATTATTCTTGATAAAAAGTTGATTGTTCTTCTTTTAATTTTTTAAATTTTTTTAATTATAACTTTCAATATTGGTTAAAGTGAAATAAAATAATAAAATTCACTATTAAAATTTATTGGGGCCTCAAAATTTTGGAGGCCTAAGCAGGGCGCTTTGCTAACCTTACCCTTAACCACTCCTAGCCTTACCCTTGAGGCCACTCTTAGTAGTGCCCCCTATCTTCAAATCCTGGATTCGCCCCTGCCTATAGAAGTTAAGTCAGTAGTAGTAATGCTGAATTTAATACCTAAATCAATCAAACATTCAATCAATTATGATTTTACACTAGAAACCAAAATTGAATTAGTTATGCAAAGATTACATTCGTCACACAGAGTTCTATTTATTGTATACTTTATATGTACTAGTTATGTGAATTTTTGTATTGGAGTTGTTTATTATGAAACTGACCAAGGGACCCCTCTCCTTCCAGCAACTCAAACTACACAACTATATACCTCAAAGATTTACCGAACAGTTAAGTGGGTACCATATCCAATATTTGTCATCCACTCTACTACTCTAACAACGAAGCATCCAATAAAAAGCATGTGCATTAGGTATTGAGAAATAAACACAAGCACATGAATCCACAGTTTCCCTGGACCCCACTTTTGGGATTACACTGGGTATGTTGTTACATTTTTTTTATGAAGAAAAAAAAATGTAACAACAACATTGTACATTGTATCCACAGTTTGAGCTGAACTGCAGATGAGGGACCTTAACATTTCAATGATAGTAAAGATCATAGGTAGACCCAGGATTTGAGCTAGAGGTGACACCTATTTCTTTCGGAAATAAACATTGATACTTTTGGTGGTGGGTTGCGGTCCTGGGACTGGTAATATGAGATAGAGAGAGAGAAGCTGGGTTTTGAATTGGAGAAAGAGTTTCTTAGTTTCTTATCTCTATCATGGACAGAGAAGTGAGTTGGGACTTTTAGAGGTAGGGATTAACTCAATAGAAAAGAAAAAGAAAAGTGGATTCTGATTTTTTTTAAATCTGGAGCAATGCAAAGGACTACAAGGGGAGGGGGGGGGGGGTAAGATATACTTAGCTAACAAAAGCATAGCAGTGGAATGTATACAGTCAGCTCAACAAATAAAGATCTGAATCATGTAAGATCCCAAAACAGTCTATGCAATGGAAGCATTTATAGAAAATAAAGATACAATATAAAGTAGCTTGCTTTACTTGGTTGTAGCTAGAGAAGCTGTCCTTACTCAGAAAAATCTAAGGAAGAGGAAAACATAAATTTGCTCAAGATGTTGTTGATTCACCAACGATCTGTTTCTACATTGTAAAGTGACCAGCTAACTATGGGATTTGCTCCCACATACAAAGACAGATGGAAAATTGTTCGAACAACCATTTGGTGGACAACGTGGAAGGAAAGGAATTCAAGACTCTTCGAAGATACAAGTAAGTCCTATACAAATGATAAAGATGAATCATTATCTCGTTTTTAGTTTTTGGTGTAAATCAGAATATTGATGATCTTGATTCAATTTTAGAAGTTTTAGATTCCTTGTAAGAAGAACAAGGACTGCAATTTTAGCTTATTGATGCAACACCCATATTTTGGTTTTGTGCTGAGGATTATACTTGTAAACGGGAATATGTTACCTTCTCAAGAAAAAAATTGAGAAGCTAACGAAAGGGGGGAACTAAAGAAGGAAAAATCAACAAAAAACAATAATATAGTTTGCTACAAGAAGCCGTACAACACAGCGAAAAATCGGGTAGGCTACAGTTAGGATCGTAATAGGTCACAGAACCTAAGGACAAAGCTAAGGAGCCCCATCAATCAGTGACCCCTTCTAACATTTTTGTATTAGGGTGCCTAGTTAAATATATCTACATACTTCAGGATATATACAGGAGTTTTTCCGAGGTTAACAGGTGCATGTGACCCCCCCTCCCCATAGGATAGGTCTGCCTCTGAAGATTATTACCAGAGATATTAATGCTCACATAACTCATGTTATCTAGTTAAGAATATTAGAATTAGTTTCTGGTGACGAAGATAGATAACAACATAAGCTTAGACTGGCACTCCAACAAGCAAGGGGAGAAAAGCTTCGAATCAAATTCAGTTTATGTCAACTTTATCTCAAATTCACACAAGTGGACAAACTACTTCCAAGAACTTAGTTCATCCACATGAAAGCCAAAATGGGACAAAACTGATGTTTTTACGTTTTGATGTTTTTACACACTGAATGTAAAAGACTCAAATAAGTAATCACATCATAATAATGCTAAACTACAAACAAGGATAGTTGAAGACCACACATTCTGAATGGAGGTTCTATTAGTTCGTAAGAGTAGAAAAAAGTAAATGTCCACAACAGTATGATATATCAGACAGCAAAACCAAGAAAAGCTCATGGAAGTTACCATAACAAACTCGACAAAACCTATACGAGTAGTATGATGATAGTCACCAAGTAACCTCAGGCGCTTAACCTGCATTAGAGAAGAAAACCACATAGAGTAAGTACCTTAACTAGGACAAGCACTTGCAGAAGAGTTAGGTGAGAAGCTACAAACCTCTCCACAAAAGTATTCAAAAAAGAGCTTGACATCTGCTTGAGTAACCTATTTCATACAAATGAACAAGTCATAAAGCAATATCTCCATAGATGCTCTTCAACCATGCGAAACAATGAATACAAACCCAAAATTACCTTTTTATCAATGTTTGTACAGTATATAGTTCTTGCACACATCTCCCTTTCATCTTCAGACTACATATCCACGCCGAAGGTAAAAAAAAAAATCAGTATTAGCAACAGAGAGGTATATTCATCGCCCTTAACAGCAATTTTGCAAAAAGGAACAACAGCATTCCTAATGAAATCCAACAAGTGGGGTTTGAGGAGGGAAGAGTGTACGCAGACCTTTGCATCTACCTCGTGGAGGTAGATAGGCAGTTTTACAAATAGGAAATACCAAAAATATACACAAATTCTCACCCTTGGAAGAAATGTTGGATTAACTGGTGCAATGGCAGTTTTAGAAGGAAGCACTCTCACAGGGTAAAACCCTAGCATAGTTCCTGCAAGACTCAGAGCGGTCCTTGCACCTTCTGCAGACCATACATGGGACAATGTCACCGTTAGATAACAAGATCTTTAACCAGAAATGAAAAATGTCAAACCAAAGATTATGGTTCAATATACCTTCATCAGTAAATTCAATAAAGGCGAAACGGAGTACAGAATTGGGGTCTCCACATATGCGACAGTCAACCACCTTCAGCACATGAAGGATAAAACAGATTATGGCAACATAATATTTCATAAACATTTTTAAAATGCTGTAAATTATGATTTAATGCGGAAGCACGACCGAACAGGAAACATATTCACCTGCCCACAAGTAAGAAAGAGTGTAGCAAGTTGCTCTTCAGTCACCTACACAAAATAAGAACAATAAGTCCCTGAAAAAAGATGAAGGTGAAATAATGAATAAATAATGAACAAGTACCCAGTGCCCTGAATATCCCTCTTTTTAGTACCTGATGATCGATTTCAGACACATAAACTGTCCTCCTTATAACATCTTCATGTTGGGCCATGCTTGTCCGGACATTCGTCCGTCTCCTACTAAGACCATAGCCATTTCTCTTCTGCTAGTGCATTTCAACCAGAATTGTTAGCCAGGACTCCATGACAATGATCAAAAACAAGGTTACAAAAGATGAGAGTCAATAAATTTGTCTTTTTTTAGACAATAGGGGAAGAAGGAAACATCAATGTTCCCTATTTTAGACCTCAATAACTGTATCCTCCTCAATATATGTTCTTGCATGATATAGTACCAAATATGAAATTTCCTAAAGTTATGGATTACATTTAACATACATAAGGCAACTGAACTGTCTTCCGGTAGCTACCAAATAAAAAAATGATAAATTAGGAAAGTGAAAAAGTGCTGAGATAGATACCCTTCTGTTGAAATTTCCATCGCTGAGTCCAGCTTGCATTACAAAATTGAAAGCATCAAACCCAAATTGTTCTCCACCAGGAGAGATTGGCACTACTCCGTGGTTGCTAGAGAGTGAAGGAGGCACAAACTCTTCAGCCATGGGGTTCAATTTGGAAAGCATTTCCTCCAAATCCCTCATCTCCTTCTTAAACCCTTCCCCATCTTCATCCTCATCAACAACCCCTTCATTTCTTCTCAAATCAACACCGTTCATTTTCTGATGCTGAGTCTGAAAATTATGCTGACCCATCACTCCATTGCCGTTGATGCTTTGTTTCTGCTGTTGAAAAACACCCATTTGAGGCTTATGCTGCAAACTCGTTTTCTGGGGTTGATGATCAACAGACATCATTTGAACATCCTGATCACTGGATATCGTTGACCGTGGCGCACCGTTCTGATCGACGGCAGCGGAATCATTCTTTACAGCACTATCGTCCGTCCGATTCAAGGAGCCATTCTCATCCACGGCCATGATTGTTCCTTCAGCAACAACTATGTATCACAGTACCCAAGACTGCTCCTTTTTCTCCTTCTTCTTTAACCCTTTTTCCCAAATTCGGGTTCTGTGAAAAAGCAAAACAGAAAAAAGATCAGTCCTGTCATTCCCAATATATCCACAATATGAGCCAATAGAATTTTCAGGAAAAAAAATTGGAAATCAATAATTGTACCTGATACTCTAAATGGTGTCCATTAATCAAAAAAACACAACCCAAACTCAAAGATCGTGAGCTGGGAGGGATTAAAGAAGAACAACAACAGGGCAAGGACTTTTCTTTTTCTTTGGAGTGATGTATTATTTTACTGAGTCTACAGAAAAAGGATAATACTATGACGAGAGAGGGAGAAAAAAATGAAAAAAGGAGAAATAGTAGAGGATCGAGTATCCACTATGGAGTATTTAGTAGGTTGTGTTTGGTTTATGTCCGTGGAAATAACTGAATAGTTCTTGTGGCGTTATGATCGTGGTGTTTGAGTTAGTTTTCGTATATCTTAATTAATTTCATGACATATTTGTTAACTATCGCCA
Organism: Solanum chiquidenum; assembly: GCA_029582725.1. NCBI lineage: Eukaryota > Viridiplantae > Streptophyta > Magnoliopsida > Solanales > Solanaceae > Solanum > Solanum chiquidenum. The sequence goes on from JAJOOS010018987.1 coordinate 20,839, forward strand.
GCAATAAACATTTGTAACTCGGTCAATCAAGATTATGACATATGAGAAGAATATCTAATCGACCTCATATTTCTCAATTACTTTATTGACTAGTAGTTCATACACCTGGATATAGTTATACATGTATTAATATTATAAAGATTAGTTATTATGAAATTTAATTTTATGCACATATACGTATATTAGTTATTCTATTTTCTACATAAATTATTTTCTAACTTAGCTATGTATCCGTTAGCATATTTTAAAATTGTCAATCAAATATCATAATCTAAATAACTTATTTTTTATTTATCTACCAAACATGATATTATTCAACTTCCTCAAGACTTTAAGAGGCCGTTTGATACTTTCTATGTGCCAAAATAAATATCCCAACAACAAAAAATTAACATTTGATATTAGATGAGAATGATTCAGTAAACTATATATTATATTTATTAATTTATTTAATGGGCATGATTTTTGCTAAGTTTGAAAATGGAGGGAGTATAAAGATCAAGTAATATGAAGTAAAGGAAGTATATGAGATCAATATAACAATTTTATGATAAATATTGAAATTAATTTTTATTTCATATTTAATTCAAAATATTAACTAATTTATAAATAATTTTATACTAAAATAATGAAACTAATTACTTCATATAAAAAATATGTCCTATCTTACTTCATATAATATACCGGAATATCCCACTATTGCACCAAACAACCCCAAATATAGAGAATAGAGAACAACAAAGATAATAAGAAATACTTTAACAATTTTACCTTTTTAACTTAGGATGTATCAAAATATTTTTTTTAAATTTTATAATTTTAAATATATTTAGTGATATATAAAAATAATAATAATAATTAAAATATAAAATTTTATATAAATGTATATATAAAAGTATTCTGATTTTTCTAAAATATCTATAAAGATGAATAGAACATATAAACTGAATCATAAAAAAAGGCCAAAGTCATATGCGGCCCCTCAAAGTTGTCATCATTATTCATTTAGACACCTCAACTACACCTAGTACCTATTGAACACCTCAACTACACCTAGTACCTATTGCACACCTCTACCACCCCAGATTTGAACCGTCTAAGCATTTTTTTTATTACCTTTTTCATAAACTGTGTGGCGCGTGTATTTAAGCTCCCCACGTGTATCCGACGTGTATAGAATGACCATTTAACAACTACCACGTGTATCCGACGTGTATTTGTAAATGTCTTAATTGGGGAAGATTCCTAAATCGTTAAAATTGACATAACACTTCTCTCTCTCTCTCTCTTCGCGATTTTTTCCAAATTGAAGCTCTCCATCTTCGCGATTTCCTCCAGATTGAAGTTGGATTCGTCTTGTTCGTGTTACAATCTTGAAGATTTCCTTGTGTAAGTTGGGATTGTTGATGATTTTACATGCTTTGTTAAATAAATTCCAAAAAGCTAGGATTTTGTAAAAATATAGGGTTTGTGATTTTTGCGAATATTATGTCCCTTCTTTACTATTACCCAGAAAATATGCTTTAAAACTTTGTTTTTTAGTTGTTGTATGGGTTATATGAGTATATTCAGTTATCTTAAGCTAGGGTTTGTTTGATATTTTGTAGGGCTAACAATTGACCATGGAGGAGATTATATTTACAAAGATTTACCATGGTGGAATCTTATCCGAGATATATG
>JAJOOS010018988.1:0-27065 GCA_029582725.1 Solanum chiquidenum
TTTAAAGTTGTTTTAATGAAGTTTAAATGTGTGGATGTAAATAAGTTTTTCATTCCGCACTATTTTCATTATTGAATGCAATGAATGACTATGTGGCTCGTATAAGACCCCTTCGGGGTCGAATACGCCATGTTACGACTAGGGGGGTACTCTCGGGTCGTGACATACACATAAGTCATCAACCTCGCTATATCCATGTCCCCAATTAGCATAGCTGACCTGCCCTTATTGCTTGACAGACAAGACAACGCAGCAACAAAAAGACTCATTCTACTCTTCATATCCACAACCATCTCCAGAGCATAACATGAGAGTTGGGTGAACTTCAACCCATACTCATGAATACTTAGTGACTCTTGCTTTAGGGTAAGAAATTCTCGTACCTTAGCCGCTTTCAGTTCACGAGGGAAGAAATGCCCCAAGAAGACCTTCTCAAAATAAACCCAACTCGCAGGTGGTGCATCCTCAGCTCGGTTCTTCTTTCATTGATCGAACCAAGTCCTAGAAACATCTTTTAATTGATATATAACTAGTTCTACTCGCTTAGCATCGGCAACGTGCATAACATCAAATACCCTCTTCAGCTCCTCAATAAAGTTCTCAGGATCCTCAGTAGTGCTCGAACCAGTGAAGCTTGGAGGGTTCATCCTCAAGAACTCATGAATCCTCGAAGTGTCAGCCTCTTCTTGTTGAGCCCCTCTTTGTTGCCCAACCTGATTAGTCACAGCTTGACTTAGCATCCTTATTGCTTCTCTGAACTCACCGTTTGTGACTTCCCATGGAGGTTGCACTCCATCTGCATTTGGTAACTCTTGCTCCTCAAAATTACGCCTAGCAGGATGACCTCTGACAGCTCTTTGTGGAGGCATGATTATCTGAAAACACGTGCAAGCACGAATTAGAAGGAAACTTTTTAGAGATCAAACTCTAACGCACGAAATGAGTAAGAAAGAAGTGAGAAATTTTCGTAAGTGTCGCAGTCTCCTAATTATAGATGTGGCGCGCTTCACACTGATAACTAGGACTCTACTGACACGACTTCATAGACTGCCTAGGACTCTTGAACTCTGTGCTCTGATACCAAGTTTGTCACGCCTCGAGCCTACACCCTGGGCGGGACCAGCACTGGAGAACCATTGTTGTCCCCAAGTGAACCCTTGGCCTGGCTTACTTACTCAGCGGAAGACTTAAACAGAAGAAATAGTCTCAAAAGGGAAACTAATGCAATGTCTTAAAGCAATATTAAACTTAGCCAAAATGGTAACTCAAGTCTAAAACGTATACAACTGAAATAAAAAAGACTAAAGAACTATAACTATATGTCTATTAAGCCTATAAAACAAATAGGGATGTCGGCACAAGACCCCCGATCATCCTAACAATGAAATACAGAAAGCAAAGTATAAGGAGTCCTTCGGAATGCAAGGAGGTTCACCAACTGACTTTGAATGCTCAAATGGATAAACGAGGCGCTGGGTGATGATCCTGGTTACCTGTGTCTGCATCATAAGAAGATGCAGGCCAACTGATATCAGTACATTGATTGTATGAGTATGCGAGTAGAATGCTAAACATAACATAAACTTGAAAGGAAACTGAAAGAAACACTTACCTTGGCTTTACTCAACTCATGAATAACTTAACTAAGTATAAATTAATAAAACACATGCAATGTATGGAAAGCTTGTAAAATAGTGGAAAACAACTTAGTTTGTTAAAGAAAAATCCAATAACAAACTTAACTTTACTCATAGAATAAAGTAATATAGTATCTGTGGGAGTTTCTCTAACCGACAACCACCACTATGAGCCTAAGTGGTAATACATCGTCTTTCCCACGCTGCCAGAACTGTCCAATACGTTGTCGTCATATAGAACGCCTTAACTAAGTGAATCCACTACTCTATGCTAAAAAAGAACTTAAGGATTCATCTAAAAAGTATGATCATTTACTACCCATGATGGCTACATGGTTTATGGAGACTTGAGTTATTATGAACTCGCATCCCCATATTGGTGCTCAATACTACTCCCAAAATATACTTAGCTCATATGTTTTTAGAACAAAAATAATTTCTTTGGTTTGAGATAATTACTCAAAACTTAGCTTAAAAGCTCTCTTGGAATAAGTGTTCCCTTTCTTGCTCAAATGTGAAAACATTTCTAACTTTTTGGGAATACTTAGTTCCCGTATAATCTTTGAAGAAATGAACTTAACTCTTAACTCTTTAGTCAACTTGAAACTTAAGTCTTAAGACAAAGTAAAAACGTTTGCGAAAAACTTTTGAAAACTTTATGAACTTCTCTTGACTTGCTTCTTAACTTCTAGACTTGACTCTTAACTTTCCTTGAATTGAATTATGGATTCAAGGTTTATGGATGATTTCATGATGTTAAGACGTACCTTAGAGTGTTGGAATCAAGTAGAAAACATAGGTACGTTGCTAAGGAACTAGTTCGGAAAGATGGGGGAATAATGGGAAGAACTGACATCCCTAGCGCTCTGAGAGGCGCAGGGCGCCAGCCCTTGAAATTCAGAGACCAAGTTGGGGCGCTCAGGCTGGTGCGGCGCCCCAGAGGCCAACATTCAGACATTGTTTTGGGAAACACTGAGAGGTGCGGTACCCTAGCCCCTTTCCCAGTAAATCCCAAATTTTCTTCTTCGTTTTTCAACTCTAAACCCTCTAATTTCACTTGGTTCTTTCCCCAAACACTTAGAATCAACTATACCATCAAAATACATCAGATTCTACTCGAAATCACACCTAAAATCATGAATCAAACTCAAGAAACTTCAACAACAAGAACCCACAAGATTTCTATCGAATTATCATCAAGAACTCATAGGATTTACTTTCAAAACTATATATTTTCGCTGAATTAAATCATGATTGGCGCGTGGGTGAACTAACCCAACTCTATGTGATCTCACATACCTCGTAGGATTGAATCCTTGGAAAAATCCACAATCAAACTCGAATGTTCTTGACGATTCTTGATTTTCCTTCTCCTTTCTCCTCTTTTCTCCAAGCCTTAGAGTGAACTTCAACTTTTCTAAACTGACTAAAATCTGATTTTACGCCAATTAAAGTCCTAAATACTAATTAAAATAATTGGGTTAGGAAAAGACTAAAATACCCTTCAAATATCTGCATTACACTTTCCTTATCCAAATAGCCCAACTTCCAAAGGGCATATCTCACTCATCCAAACTCGGAATCGCGCAAACTCGGTGGCGTTGGAAAGATATTCAATGATCTTTCCTACGGTATCTGGAAGCACACCTAACTCATCCTGAGCTAGGAGTTATGGTCATTTGAAGTTGACCAAAACTCAACTTATCCTAACTTAACAAAATTTTCCAGATTTTCATTCTTTCCAAAAACGACTATTTCCAATTCTTAACTTCTTCCTAGTTATTTCAATTTGCTAGATGTTACACTAACAAATACTTATAACAATAACTTTGCATAAACATAAACAACAAATTTTTAAGCATGTACTCAGAAACAACAATTAATAATAAAAGCAAAAATTAATGACCGTAGAAAACATACTAGGATCTTCAAAAAATAGAATGAAACAGAATGGAAAAAATCGAGTCCATTGAATGCACAATGTCCCCTTAAGGAAATTATTTTCCTCTAGTACCTGATGTTTAAATGAATATATCTTCTCAAGATAGAATGATTCTATTCACCAGTATATTGATACAAAAACAATGGTGTCAGTGAATCATTCAACAAGAGCAAAGTACACAAATACTTAATTGTCCAGGAGAAGAAAAAGAAGAAGAAGTTCAAAATTTTTGTTGTTTTAAAATGAGAGGAAAGTCCTCTATTTATAGACAACAAAGGGTAGTGTGAACAAATGATTATTGTGTCTTATCATAAAGGTTACAACTCTTTGGAAAAGTTACAACCCTTCGGAAAGGTCACAACCTTTCATAAAAGTCACAACTTTTCATAAAACTGGCAAATCTTCATAAAAGTCACAACTTTTCATAAAAGTCACAACTTTTCATAAAAGTCACAACTTTTCATAAAAGTCACAAATTTTCGGAAAGGTTAAAACTCTTTGGAAAAGTTACAACCCTTTAGAAAGGTCACAATCTTTCATAAAAGTCACAACTTTTCAAAAAAGTGGCAACTCTTCATAAAAGTCACAATTTTTCATAAAAGTCACAACTTTTCATAAAAGTCGTAACTTTTCATGAAAGAGGAAGGCTAGTTTTGGAAATAAAATAAATAAAAAGGGAATCCTGATTTGTGGTGGCGCCACATAGGCGGGTGTAGGGTTCTCTTCTACAGATATACCGATGATTATTAGTAATTTAATTTTGTAAATGATAGCTTATTTCTTAATAGACCATAATGAGATGAAAAAACAAATGTTTATTGTCACGATCCAAAGTATACTCTAGGTATAACATGGAGTATAGAATCCCGAAAGGGCCTACACAAGCCACTAAGCATGCATCATACAAGATAATAGGAATAAAGATTTCAAAAGTAGCAATTTTATATCATAAAAGAGTTTGATAAAGAAGAAGTCTAACATAGTCTCAACAAGCCATCTAAACATCAAAAAGAGTGGTTGGGACGTAATCCATACACCACATACATCATCTGAAAACTAGAAAAACATAAAGCAAGTATATGTGCCTTGGTCCTCAAAACATGAGGACTCACCAACACTTGAATCTGGTAGAATGATCAACTAGACACGAGTGTAAGAGGTAGGAGCGTCGAACTGTACATTAATGAGACAATGTAAGAACAAGTATGTGTTAGTACATGAAATGTACTAAATATGGGGCAATATGAATAAATAGACATTATGACATAGATAACGTAAACATGTAATGCATGAAAAACATTTAAACCTTTGGAAGCTAAGCTTTAAATAAACAACAACATGTAACTCATAAAATATGGTAAACACATTTAGAATAAGAGACATAAGAAATCTTTGAAGAAACATACTCATTTTGTTGGACATTAGCTTTAACTGACAATAAGACCATGAGACTTATATCATGTAATTTGGTATATCCCTCATACCAAAATAAGGGGATTCTACTAGCCAAGGTAGCATCCGTACACATCATCTTTTGCTTAAGTGGATCAACTAGCTAGGTAAATTAAGACAATTCTACAGGAAAACGTATTTAGGGACTAGAGGTTACTACTAGAGACTACCCTATTTGAGTCACCATCTCAAATCCTCTCGGTGCTAAGTCTAAATCCCAACGGAATAGATAAAGCTGAAATATCATTATAGCATAGGAAAGACAATGATCAATACAAATCTACATCTTAAAATCAAAACATAGAATAACTCCTTAAATTACAATTCAAGCATAGATGAGAAAACCTTTCACCAATGTGAATCCATATGTGAGAAATACCTTTTACAATCATGATCGTATGTGAGAAAATCTTTCACAACAAATTTATACTTTCATCTAAAAGCGTCTTATCATCATAAACATCATTTTCATAAATCATGCATAATCCTTCAAAATTCATAGTTCATGGGTTCATGATAAGTTCAAATTGAAAGTTAAGTATCATGCTTGTATTCATATATTACATCATGCAATATGAGAGTCAACAACAATAAAATCATAATTGAATGAAACTCATGTAAAATTAAGAAGAAGCCTAATTTGATCAATTGAAAACCTTGGGGACCCCATGAAAGAATGGACTCCATGGGTAAACACCCACATACCTTGCTACTCAAAGCCCAATATGAATGGTGAATTAAAAACCTTGGAGTGAACCCTAACTTCTTCTTCTTTCTTAGGTTAAGAGGGAATTTGGGAGAATAAATTTTGTTGGGGTTTGGGAAAATAGGAGAATGTGTTTAAAGTGGGTAGATTTGGGACTTGAGTCTTTCTATAAGTATTAGGATAGAGGCAAAAACAACATAGCATAGGATTAAAACGCATAGGGAAAAGACCCAAAAAATCCTTAAATAACTACTGGAACTTTCTATGGTTAGGACCTACGGTCCATAGGACTTTCTATGGACCTTCTTGGTCAACCATAGAAAAGTTCAGAAGCCTTATTTTGACTAACTTTTAACGAAACTTTTCTATGGTCTTTTCGACATCTTACGGTCCCTAGAAACTAAACGTATAACCTAACATTAACCCCAAAATTTCACTAAGTCTAGATTGCTTCTATATAACCTATCTACAACCCGTCGACCATTTGACATACTGTCCTGTTCAACCATAGACTCGACATAAGAAACTTGATTTTCAAAAATTAATTTCCCCCTTTCTGCAGGAGTGGTCTACGACCCATAGAAAGTTCTACAAACAATAGACTAGTCTCATAGACCTGAACCACTACACAAAATTCATGCAACCTATTCCCTTTTCAAAATACGAGCTGTTACAATATCGCCCCCCTGAAACATTCATCCTCAAATGGAACTCAAGGCAACATAAAGAGGGCGAGGGATGAGATCTAACAACCCAACATGAATTCAATCATATAAATGCACATAATCAAGAGAAAATTGATTCCAAACTAAAGTAGACTTTTAAACTTCTTTTCATATAACATACATGCATGCATAAGGAAACATGAGAATGACTAAGACACATGAATCCGCAAGAATGAACCGTGAGGGGATAAACACCTCAAGCTAGATTAGGATCAGAGGGAAAGATATAAGGATATTGGGACACTATATCGACATCGGTCTCCCAAGTGGCACCCTCAACCATTTGATTCCTCCACAACACCTTTACAGATGCAACTTTCTTGTTTCTCAACTTTCTAACTTCCCAGTCCAAAATCCCAACTAGAACTTCTTCATATGAAAGGCTTTTCTTTATACCAAGACTCTAATGGTATTATAGATGTCGGATCACTGATACATTTCTTCAATAAAGGTACATGGAATACCAGATTCAGCAACGATAAATCGGAGGGCAAGTTTAATTCATAAGCCACCATGCATATCCACCTCAACACTTGATAGGGACAAACATAATGGGGAGTTGGGGACTAAGCTTCCCTTTATTACCAAACCTCATTACACCCTTCATAGGTGAAATTTTCAAGTAAATACAATCATCAATATCAAACTCAAGATCGTTTATTCTAACATTGGCATAGGAATTTTGTTGACTTTGAACCATTTTCAACATTTCTATAATAAGCTGAACTTTCTCCAAAGCATGATGTACCAACTTGGGACCTATCAAAGACACCTCAAACCAACCTCTAGGGGATCTACACATTGTACCATAATGATACTCAAACGGAGTCATACCAATACTTGAATGATAGTTATTATTATATGCAAACTCAATCAAAGGCAATTGATCATACCAATTAACCTTTAAATAAATAACACAAGATCTCAAAATATCTTCATAAGTTTGGATAATACACTCAACTTTTTCATCGGTTTGAGGATGAAAGGACGTACTAAGCTTGACACAAGTACCAAGACCTTTTTGGAAAGATTTTCAAAATTGAAAAGTGAATTGGGTACCATAGTCGGAGATAATGGATAGGGGAACCCCATGCAACCTAACCATTTCCCTAAGATACAACTTAGCATAATCTTCAATCGAATATGAAACTTTGATAGGAATGAAATAATCCAACTTCGTCATACGATCCACAATAACCCAAATTGAGTCATGTTGCCGCCAGGTACGGGGTAAACCAATGATAAAGTCCATATTCAAGTCTTCTTACTTCCAAGTAGGAACACTAATGTCTTGCGACAAACCACCCAATTTTTGGTACTCAACTATCACTTGATGACAACTAGGACACTTAAACAAAAACTCCACAATATCCTTCTTCATCGTATTCCACCAATAGATCTCCCGAAAGTTACGGTACATATTAGTGGCTTCCGGGTGAATGGAATATCAAGAACTATGGGCTTCCGATAAAATTTTATCTTGAAAATCATCAACATTGGAAACACACAAACAACATTAATATCAAAACACACAATCTCCCCCTTGGGAGAAAGCCTAAACGGACCACTTCCTTCAACTCAACAAAAATTGGATCAAGACTTTTCTTAGCTTTTACATTCATTACAAAAGAGGATTCTGAACCATTTTGAATAACTACACCACCTTCATTAGAATCAACCAACTGAACACCCAATCAGGCCAATCTATGAACATCACGTACCAACTCATTATTATTATCTTCCTCAACATTTACTACACTACCGATTGATAGATGACTAAGATAATTCTCTGATACATTGACCTTACTGGGTGATAGTGGACACTTAGGTCGTAACCCTTTAGCAACTAAAGCCACCTTCTTTGGCGAAGATTTAGATCCTTTTGCTTGAACACATAGTGCAAACTTTTGTGGTCAGTAAAAACATTAACATGGACACCACATAAGTATTGCCTCCAAATCTTTAAGGCAAAAACAAGCGCCGCTAATTCCAAATCATGGGTAGGATAGTTCTTTCTGTGAATCTTAAGTTGTCTTGAAGCATAAACAATAACTATCTAATTTTGCATAACAACACACCCAAATCCAATATTTGAAGCATCACAATAAATAACGAACCCATCAGAGCCTTACAGTAAAGTAAACCCCGGAGTGGAGATAAGCCTATCTTTCAACTCTTGAAAACTCTTCCCACATGCTTTTGACCATAAGGAGGAAGCATAGGTGATGACAAACCAAAACATCAATCTGCCGAAGGCATTATGCAAACTACTTCTTGTTCGCATTCTGAGCTTGAAAAGATGGAAAAGTGTCCTTTCAAGATCGGCGATCCAACATGCAATTCACCGAAGTGCACTAAGTGAAATCCATTGGGTCCGCTGAATCAGCCTTCTAGTTTCATGTTTGTTTAGGAAAGTTCAGCGAGCTTAAGCTCTAGTTGGTGATTTTCCGAACATGTTCAGCGACATTAGTCATGATTGCCAAACGATCCTGATATAAAAAGGACAATGGCCTTTTCAAATTCAAAATTCTACATCTTTGAAATGTGAGAGCTTTTTTTATTCCTTTCTCTTGCATTGTGCATTTTGAGTGTTTGTGAGCCTGGTGTGAGCATATTAAAGGTGCTAGGAGTGCATTTGGTATGAGTTCATGTCAACCCAACCTCGGTCCTTTTATTTCTTGATTATTTTTGGCTTTATGGTTGGTGTTTCGACCTCTTGTTATTATTTTTGAGTTTAGAAAGCATATAGGGTGTGGGCTTGAGCCTTTTAAGTGTGTTTGAGAGCTTGATTGCAATTAGTAGCATCTTATTGTTGAGACTGAACTGTGCCTCATAATTTTAACTGTAATGCTTGTCAAATTGATGAATCACGATTGTGTTGGTTAAATTATTGAATTGAATTGGTTAAGTTGTTGTGTTTGATCCTAATTTTATATGAGTGGAGTCTGAGTAGCTTGGTTTTCCCAATTGCGTGATTTTGACCAATAATAGACAGGATGACTACTTTCTTAAGGGTAAATCATCAATTAGTACAATACTAAATGATAAATTGGGGAAATTTGAGTACCCATGGGTAGAGAAGCATAAAGGTGGATTGTCATGTTGGGGGGAACTAGTATTTGTTGTGTATGTTGGTTTTTCTGTGCAAATTTAGTGGGCTGAAACTTCCTATTTGGCGAGCTTGTCTTAGATCACCAAGGGAGTTAGGTGAATCATCAAGTAAGACCTGGATCACCTTCATTAGCATTCACATGACCGTGGGTATTGTCTCATTCGGCGGGCTTGTCTTAGTCCACCAAACCCACTTGGTGAATCGCCGAGTGGGAGAGGATATCGCCCTTGATGTTTGTCACTTTTCCTTTTGTGTTGTCAGTTTCGATGGACTTGTCTTAGTTCGTCGAAACCAACTCAACAAAAAACCGAGTTGGAACTGACATAAACTTTTGTGCCTGAGCATGGATAAATTGATATTGTCTGATTCACGAGCTCACCGATCCTATTTGGCACATCGCCTTCCTGTTAGGTGAATTTCATGATTGTTTTCGAAACATGTTTTGGTTTGCATTTGAATTCAACTAACCTTCACAAATTCATTATTTGAATGTGTACTTTGTAGGTAATGGCAAGAACAAAGGACAAATAGGTGGAATCCTATTCTGAGGTTTCCAAGACACAATAGTCCAATCCTTAGACCCCTACCAATGGGGGTAAGAAATAAAGAAAAGACGTCGTTACAAAGAATATGAACTTCCGATCAAAGCTGGTATCGCCCTTAAAAGATCTAAATTTTGTTTCTCGCATTCTCCCGATTTTATCTCCAAGGGCTTTGAATCAACTCAAGGAAAAAGGGGAACGAACCATTTTGGAGGAACGACGACTCTCAACTGACGAAGTCAAATTCCACAAGTTGGATCAGTTCACAAAAGTCAGGAAACCATATATATCCAGATGGGTACGAAAGTTTTATGATTCCTATGCCAAGGCATTAATGAAAAAAGATAAAAAGGTTTGTCAAGAAGATGTTGGATGAAGTGGATGTACGGGGTAAGATAGTGTAGTGTCATGCCACTGAAATTAACGCAATACTGGGCACCCCGGATAATCAGACTAATGAGTACATGACCCGGATGAAAAAGACATTGGATACACTAAAAAAGTGGTTGGCCCTTATAATATCTGGTGGGTCTTCACCTTCTTGGATGGCTGAAGTTTCCAAGATAGAAAATAAATATCTGAGCATAGTGGCGAGATACTTGTCCGGGTTTATTGGTCACAATATGATGCCGTCACAAAATGAATATATAATCTGGCATCCAAAAGATGTGTTAGTGGGTTCTATTATTGAGAGGGAAAAGATAAACGTGGGAGAAATAATTGTGAAGGAGATATTACTTCACGCTAGACAGGAGCAGACCTCTCTTCTCTTCCCAGTGCTCATTACTCAGCTATGAGAGAGAGCTGGAGTTCCCTTTCGAGGGAAAACTAATGTCAAGATTACTCTAGTCTCCTTCAGTGACATTCAGAGGATCGAGACTGAGTATTTGAGAGATGATGTGGCTCAAAGAAAGCCGCCACCACCAGAGTCGACTCTAGTGGTCAACCCTGCTATCCTAGCAACTGAGACCAATACACATTCTCCTTCTATGGAGCAGGTAGGTTTTTCCACAACTTCATATATTGCTGGCTCTTCTGTTGTTGCATCTATACAACTTGCTATTACTGCAACTACTATTGTAATGCCTCCCCTTTCTCATGTATCCCATCCCTCATTGACTCAAGCTTTGATATATAAGATAGGTAGCCTTTCCCAGTCATCTTATGTGAGAGCTACTCGGGTTTAGAGGGACTTTCCCCTACTCATTGACCAGGCCATTCAATAGGCCTTGGCACATGTGATTGAAAGAGTGAGAAAGTGTGAGGGGACAGTAACGAGCCATGCTTTGAAGCTCAGTGATTTAAATGCGAGGGTTGAGGCTTAGGAGAAGGTTGGGGGTATTTCTAGTGATGTTGATACCCTGAGGGTGGAGGTGGCTACTTTGAGGGCAGAGCTGGTCCAGATACAATTCGTGGACATCTCCACACATTGGGGTGAGGGTCCCCTTCAAGATGCGCCCGGGATGCCTAGTGCAGTGCATCTGCTTCTGTGCCTGAGGTTTATGTGGATCTTGAGGTTGAGGTTGCTAATTATGAGAGTGAGAGGGCCGAAGAGGAGTTGGACGAGGAAACTTAGACCATCTCCAACCAAACACCAAATTTTACACCAAATTTGGTGTAAAATTTGGTGTTTTTGAGATCCAACCCAACACCAAATTTTACACCAAATTTGGTGTAAAATTTGGTGTTTTTGAGATCCAACCCAACACCAATTTTTACACCAAATTTGGTGTAACACTATTCATCACACCAATTCACTTTTTGAATATTTTAATATTATTTTACTATACAAAATTTTAATTAAACATTATATAAATAGTATTTTTTAATTAAATCTCTTGTATATTTAATTATTTTTTATGTAATATTTTTATAATATTAATTTTAGATATTAAATTTAGATTTTTTATAAATGAATTTTTCTATATATGACTTTTCTTAAAAAATAAATTTATGTTAATTCTACTATAAATTATAATTGGATATAACTACAATTAACCTTCACAAAAATTAAAAATGCAAACATATAAATTTTTAAACAAATAATACAATGTACTTAAAAATAACCAAAAATAATAAACATTCAACAAAGTAGTAATTGACATACATCAAAATTAAAATATAAAATACATAGTAATTTTAAAAAGTACAACAAAACATAATAATTTAAACTTCATGATATATTAACTTCATGTATTATAATGAACAACATGATAATTGAGGATGAGCGTGATCTTAATGCACCAATTCAAGATGCGTCGGAGGTCCAACTCCGACCGTAGAAATAGCAATAGATGAAAATTATCAATTTCAACAATTTCTAGATCAATATAAAAAATAAAGGACAAATAAGCTCATTTTGAACTACGTAATGCATTAATAGAGCATTTGTCGGAGCACCGTAGTGATCTTGAAAGTTGAATATTTATGTAGAATTTAAAATAATTTTTTTAATTATGTAATGTTTATTTAATTGTATTTTATTAATGATTTCACTTATATTTATATTATCTATTATTATGTATAATGTATAATATTTGCTAGCAATTTATATTATTTAAAAAATTATGGTACAAAATAATTTTATATTAAACGATTATAAAAGGAAATAATATGAATTATATATGGTGAATGTTTTAGAAATAATAATATAATAATGAAGAGAGAGAAAAATATTCCTTTTTGGTATAAAATTTGGTGCAGTGGATTAGAGTTGATTACACAAAAAATAGTGCTGACACCAAATTTGGTGTTTGGGTTGGAGATGCCCTTATGATGAGAAGTTGAGAGATGAGGAGAACGGGATTGCTGAGACACTGACCAAGCTTCATCAGATTGAGGAGGTCGTTCTTCAGGCTCCACTGGAGAGGTGTCTTCGAGAGACTTTAGAGTTCGGGTGTAGTGGAGTCACTCCAGACTCCACCATAACTCATGTTGCTGAGATCGACACTAATGCCCCAATTGTGCCTCTTATGCTGCCTCCTATGATCCTATTGTCGGACATCGATGCCACTCTTGAGGCTTCTCAACTAGAGTCTATAGATAAGAGTGATCTACATGCATACCTTGTCAATGGGACTCATTCTCTTATCCTTCCAGTACATTTATTTTATTTTCCATTGAGGACACCGCATTCTGTTTTTGGTGGGGTGAGGGCCTTCATGCCAATATTCCCCTTTTGCTTGTATTTTGTTATTTTGTATTTTGAACAATTATAGTTTGTTAATTCTTTATATTAGAGTGGTTTTTTGTAATTGTTTGTTCCTTTACTTCTATCTCGTTCTCCCTTGATGTTGCGATCCCCCATGAGTTCAAATCGTAAAATGCTTGAAGTTTTCATTGATAACAATTTGAGAATTGATTTTTTTCGAAATCTATGTCTTGAAGAGTACTCATGATGAGCATGATGCGTAGTGTTGAACTTGTGAGAACAAATTTGATGTGGTTACACCTCTAAGCGATATGTTTAAATCTTTTGTTGAGTAGGTACATTTTGATGTGAGCCTTGCAATGAACATTGCACATACGCTTTTGATCTTTTTGGGATGTGTTAAATGAGTGTATTTCAAAGTTCCATGTGTGGAGAGGTTTTACTTAAAAGCTTACATGCGGAGTCCTAGAATATCACTTGTTAGTCCAATTGAATCAATCTTTGTAATAAGGGACATGATCTGGGGCAAAAATTTGATGAGGGAACCAAATTGTCCATAAAGCCTTTTTTGACTACCATGTGAGGGTGTGAATCCATATTGACACCAATTGAGCCTAACCTATTTGTTAACAACCAAAAGAAGCCTCTTGAACCAAATTATCCCTACCTTCTCACCATAAATAATTTCTAAGCATTGCAATATTTAAATAGTCAACTTAGGTCAAAAGCCTATGTTGGGGGTGTGAAAAAAGAGGATGAATGAAAGCCAAATGAAGTTTTGCAAAAGAAGGAACCCCTCTTTATAAAAAAAATGTGTCATCATGGTGATGCAAACATCTTGGAAAAATTTAAATGAAAAACATAAGTAAAGTGGAATAGAGGGGAATTCCAAATAAATTGAGTGAATGTCAAGATTTGAGTTCTCAAATGAAAAATAAGAAACAAAACCTGAGAAGAGGTGATGATGATTGCAACAATACTTTGAAAAAGGTATATGTAACCAATCCAAGTTGACCATGCCTTAGCCCTCATCCCCATTACAAGCCTAAAAGGCCCTTGAGATCGTACATAAACTAGGTTGTGTGATGATTGGAATATATGGGCAAACCAATGGGACAAAGCGTGCATGTGTTTCTCCTTTGAGAGAGTGAGGGTTGCATTGATTCCTATTACCTTTGTTTATTTGCTTTCTGAGAGCATGGAATCTTTCTTGATGTGAGGACATTTGAATGCATTTGTTGAAACATGTTCTTGCATTAGACAAGAAGCTAAAGTGCGCTTGAGTGTGTGTTGAGACTATCTAGTCATCATTTTAAGCTTTTTTATCATGATTTAGGGTAACATGCTATATAAAGTAGTCTTGGTATGGCGCTTGCATGATAGCTCTCATTGAGTACTATTGTAGACACCCTAATTGAGCTTATTGTGCTCTTGATTAACTTGAGGACAAGAAGAAGTTTAAGTTGGGGGTGTTGATGAGTGGTAGATTTGAACTCATTTAAGTTTAATTTATCTCAATAATTAGTGTCCTTAATGTCTAACCTTGTCCTTTTCTAATCAAATATTGATGATTTGCAACTATGAAGGCAATACTGAAGTTTGAAGGAATTGCCAAAAATACAAAAAGAAGTTCAAAGTTAACATTGTTGATCACCTAACATGAAGGCGGATCGCCAACTGAGCACAACCTTGTCCAAAGTGACAGTGCAAAACATTTGTGTCTATCAAAAAAGGTTGACGGACTCCATAAGAGAAGATGATGTGTCGAGTTAGAACGGCGGTCCTGCTGCACATCACCTAAAGTGACAGTGTGCAAGGCAAATATTTAATGCTCAAAGGTGGACTAAGGTGGTATTCGGTGATTCGCTGAAGGTGAAAGGCTGGATCGATCGAGCTCTCCAACTGAGGTTCAAACACCTCAAGCCTAGAGCATCACAAGGCGAGCTGAGGATCGAAGGGTGATTCGTCGAGTGCGTTTGGCGAGCCCAACTAATGTCGTCGAGTTTGATATTAAGTGGATTTTGGGCCAAATTTTGTGAAAGTATAAATAGCACAAAGGATATAATTTTTACAGAGTTTGAAGGGTTATATTTGAGAAGTTAGATTAGAGAGTTAAAAGGAGAGAACACTTTACTTTTGAAAGATCACTTTTCTAGTTCTTGGGGTTTTACAATTTGAGACTTAAATTTGATAAATTGAAGTTAAATTCAAAGTGGGTTTACTTTTAATTGCTTGATTTCAAGTTACCCATGGCTGCTTTCATGGAAGGTATAATTTTTTTATTTTTTGTGATGGGTGGCTAAATCCCCAATATCGAGGGGTGCTCTAATGGGGCTGAGTGTTGATTTAATGTAGTGGGTATTGTGCTAAGCTTTGTTTTGTTACTGTTCATGCACTAATTTGGTCTAATTACCAAGGGGTTAAACTATGGGTTAAAGTTATAAACTTAATTCCTACTTTCAAGGCAGTAAAATGAGGCAAATTTGCTGAAGAGGAATATCAAACTGCTAGCAGAGGTAAAGGATCTATTTTCCAACTCATCTCGGCCTACGTCCCACGAACACATGATATGTAAGTTATCTAAATTCTTCTTTCATACCCATGTACATCTCAACTCAACTAACTCATGTCATGACCCCTAGAAACTAGAAATCCTCTAGTATCACTCTTCTAAAACACTTGAACTACATATGACCTGATTCTCATGGAACCCGAGATATGCAGTCACCTTGAAATCAACGTTCGGGAATGAATTTTTTTTTTAAAAAAAATCAGTCCTCATAATTTTTCCGACATTCATATAAATCCCTTACATTGCAGTAGCATTTGTTGGCTGGGACAAAATGGGTTACTATGTGAACTTCTTTGCCCGAAAATCTCTTTCATTGTCTCCAGTCAAAGAGAGAAAGTTTTGTTCCTCCTTTCTTTTAATTCATTGTATTGAGCTTCTAAAATATTAACAAGTCAAATATTTGGTATATCACTACTATTTTTGTTTATTACAATTATTATCATAATTATCTATATATTACTCTAACTTGTATTATTCTTATAGTTATCATATTTTTATATTTTTAAAATTAATTTTTTATCATCAACATTACTACTATTACTTTATTGTCGTCTACTTTAAGATAGTTTGGCGTTACTTCATCTCTAGTTTTTTACTTACTAAACTTTTTACGTAGTATATATTGTATATTAAATTAAAAGTGCAAAAGAACCAATTTACAGAACAAAGAAGAAAAAAGAGACTATCCCAGCTAGGGTTCCCATCTCTTCAGCCACTGCACACCACTATCTTCCCATTTTCATTTCTACACAAGAATTCACCAAAGTACAGCCATGAACAAGTCCTGTCTGAGCTTTATTCGTGCAAGAAGTGTCTCTTTCCTCACTTGACTTGGCGCGTCCCAACGCCTCTTTCCCATTTCATGATTTGTAGGCATTCAAATCTTGAAAGAAAAGTCAAAATCTCTCTATTTCAGTACACATCTTTGTCACATTTCTGAACTCCTTTCTGCTATGTCTGAAAAGTTTGGACATGAACATCTCCATTTGACAAAGATTAAAAATCCAAATCCAAAAATCCCGCCAAAAGGCAAAGCTTTAGAGACTTAAACTTTTCTATGAGAACATGCCCTGTTAGCCATTAATGGTGGATGAGATTTGGTTTCCAAGAAAATCACCTGACATGTTTTTACACACACAAGAACACCACACTTGTGTTTAAATATTTCTTACAAAGAATTTTTGAATCTCCTCTCTAATTCACCTGACTTTATTTGATGGACGAGAGTAGATCTGAGGCAGATAACGTCCCTAGTCCACTGCACTTTAAAAGGTAAAATCTGATCCTTCTATTTAATTAAACATTTGCGGTTGTGTTAGAAAATAATGAGTTATGTATTTTATTTTATTTTTTGTATTTATATTACAATGTATTAATCATATTAATGGAGTTATCATGTACAACTCTCTGTTCTGCTGGATTAAAAACTACCCCATACTAATTTAGTCTTAAAAAATGATAAATTGACAACTTTGGTTAAGAATTAGATATGCTATTATGTAGAAACTTTATTTACTAAGCACATGCTAAACTAAGGATCTTGAACTATGATTTGATATAATAACAGTGAAATAATAATTTGCTCTCTATTGCATTTTTTTAAAGATATATATTTATGGGCGATGTTTTGTATATACTTTAGTTTGTGTAAGTTGGTGAAATATCAAGTTTGATTTAGATGAGAATGTAACATGTTCCTAGGGATCTATTATCCTCTTTCAGACCGTATCAATAATCAAATTTCCTTGTCTAACTCTTTTCTAATGTTTATTTGATATGAAAATTGGAGCCGCGGAGTCTCAACGACGCCGTTACCGCATGGAGCTTGCATATCCCATACATGGAGTTCGCACATTCTTACTCTTTCCCGCTTCATATTGTTCAAACGTCGAATAACAGAGGAGAATCTTTCCTTCTCTTAAAGTCGAGCATAACTATTAATTACCTCATTTATCTCAGCTTGTTTTGTTTATTTATATTGATGTGATTAATGTTTTTCTCTCTATTTATGTGTTTCCTGATATGTAAGAAATTTCTTTGACCCCATACAATAGCTATGAATACTTTTATCACTTAAAGAGAGCCTTTATTTTTAAAATATAAGAAACCAAAATACTTGAGTTAGAAATGTTCCTCATTAAAATCTTCTTGTAGTTACTCACTTCGCTTTCAAGTACTTTTGTTAACAACAAACCACAACAACGTTTCTGCCCAACTCTTTTTGGTTTAAATTTTTAGTTTTTTTTTTTTAAAAAAATTTCTTTAACTTGTAAGTTCTTGAATTTATCCGAGTCTTAAACTTTTACCTCTTAATCTAGTTGAGTTCACTAGATCTTGTTTTACTACTTCTAATGCTTCAATTATTTTTTATAACAAAACCTATCTCTTATCAACTTCAAGTGAATTCAAGGCATCATTATTTCTCTATCAAACAAGTCTAATGTTTACAACACTATTTTACTTCGACACTATTAATTAATTAAGTTCAACTGGTTAGCCATTTTTAATGGATCTTAAAGGGTGATTAATACTTTTTCTTTAGATTAGTTGAACCCTTAATTAGAATCTTATGTTTAGTAGAGCTTAAAATGATATAAACTTTAGACAATTCTTTAAACAATTTTAGGTGCGCTAATTCACCGTACCTAATTAGGTGGCGACTCCTTAAGTTAGTTCATTAATTTAGGAATCATCAATATGTTGTACACTATTTTCACCTGGTTAAAATGAGGTATAACATAACTTTGAGAGGAATGTCAGGGTAATTTATAGTAGGTCCAAGAGTTTACTTGGCATGTGTATTATCACATTTCCCCCCCTTCATATTATGAATTTATTTGTCACATTATTTAATGTTTTTATATTATGAGTCTATTTTTCATGTGTATTATCACATTATTTAATGTTTTTATATTATAAGTATATCTATCATGAGTTTATAGAGTATTTACATACTATGTGAATCTATTACTAGATTTACATATATAAAGTTATATCGGGAGGAGAGCATTGAAACAACATAAAATTATCTATGTGTGACCTATAAGTCCCTGGTTTGAGCCATGGAAGAAGTCATTAATTCTGGCACTAGGTTAGTTTATTTACATCACACCCCTTGGGGTGTGGCCTTCCCCCAGACCCTTCTAAAATGGAATGCTTTGTGCACCAAACTTCTATTGTTTTTATATAATGTTAATTCTAAACTATGAATGATAAGGAAATATGCCAAATAAAATCATAGAAAATGATTTTACACCTCTAATTAATACACCACTTGTTTCAATTCGTTTGTCCTACTTTTTTCTTTTTAGTCCGTTTTAAAAAAGAATGTCTCTTTACATTTTTTGATAACTCTTTATTATTAATTTTCCACATGACATATTTCAGACTAGAGGATTAAATAATTTTTTTGTATCTTGACATATCTTTAATTTAAGATCATAAGATTTGAACATTTTCTTACTTTTTAAAACTTTGTGCCAAGTCAAAATAGAGAAAAAATTGAGACTAACGGAATAACATTTACTGTTACTTTTAAACCTTGATTTGCTTAATTAAAGTTATTGAACTAATTACTTCCCTTTTTTGAAATAATCTTTATCACTTTTTATGTTATTTCCATGATTTCTTGTGGTGTACACTAGGCGATCAAGGACATGTACGATGAAGTGAAGACTAGGGTAAGGACAATAGGTTGATAATCTGAGCACTTCCTATGTGATGGGGCCACACTAGAATCAACACTTGACCTATTTTCATTTGCATTGGTAAGAGATGAATTGACACAGAGAATCCAAGGTGAGGTATCATGGTATATGTTACTTGTCGATGACATCATTCTAATTGACAAGAATTGCGATGAAATTAATGTTAAGATAGAGGTTTGGAATTGGACCCTAGAGTCAAAAGGGTTAAGGTTGAGTAGGACAAAGATAGAACACTTAGAGTGTAAATTTGATGATGTAACGTCTGAAGCTGGTGTGGAGTGAGGCTTGATGCACAACCTCGAAAATGTATAAGGTTGCAGCTTGTGGATGGAAAATCTAATAAGTTAATCAAGGTTTTGCAGGAGATTGTATATGATAATTTTCCTTTGTAGTGCAATTATTCTAAGGACTAAGGTCATCATGATGTAAGTTGTCCTTTTATATCTAGGAGAGATCGAAATGACAAACAAACTGATGGTACCATTGAAGTTGCTTTGAAAGGTACTAGCATATTGAAAAATAACAAGGTGATGTGAGGGAAATATTAAAAGAAATAAGGAGAGGTGTAGGTCATGATGAAGTTAGTTGTCCTTTGATCTCGAGAAGCAATCCAAATGGAAAACAAACAGATGATACCATCGAAGTTGCTTTGTAAGGTACTAGCGATAATGAAAAATAACAAGGTGATGTGGGGGATATATTAAATGAAAAAACAAGCTAAGAGTTTATCCTAGTGTGACCACATCACATAAGAAGTTCTCTAAGTAACCTCCTATTGTCCTTACCCGAGTCTTGACTTCATCGTATATGTCCTTGATCGTCCCAGTGGACACCACAAAAAATCTTGGAAGTTACACAGAAAGTGATAAAGATGATGTTAAAAAGGAAAGTAATTAGTTCAATAACTTTAATTAAGATAATCATGGTTTAAAAGTAACAATAAATGTTATTCCGTTAGTCTCAATTTTTTCCCTATTTTTACTTGGCATGGAGTTTTAAAAAATAAATAAAACTTTTGAATCTTATGGTCGTTAATTAAAGATATATCAAAATACCTTTTAATCTTTTGGTCTTAAATATGTCATGTGTAAATTTAAAAGTAAAGAATTGTGAAAATCGGAAAGAGACATTCTATTTTTAAATGGTTTTAAAAGAAAATTAGGAAAAATAAATTGAAATGGAAGATGTATTAATTAGAGGTGTAAAATCATTTTCTACGGTTTTATTGAGCTATGGTTGTTAAGATTTTTTTCTTGAATCATGTTAGGAGAAACTGTACATGTAAATGAAAAATTAAACTAGTTATTTGGTATTTCCTTTTCATTCATAGTACAGAATTAACATTATATAAAAATCAATAGTAATCTGGTGTACAAAGCATTCTATGTTAACGGGGTCTAAGGAAGGTCATATCCCAAATGGTGTGATGTAAATAGACTATCTTAGTGCCAACATTAATGACTTCTTTCATCGCTTAAGCTAGTGACCTAAAGGTCACACATAGATAAATTTATGTTGTTTCAAGGCTCTCCTACCGATATATAACATTACATATGTAAATCTAATAATAGATTCAGATAGCATGAAAATACTAAATAAATGTCAAAATACCCATGACATATAGACTTAGATTATGAATACATTAAATAATGTGATAATACACATGATAAATAGACTCATAATATGAAAACATTAAATAATGTGACAAATAAACACATAATATGAAGAAGAAAAAGTAAATGATGTGACAATACACGTGACAAATAGTCTCTTGGACCAACTATAAATTACTTTGGCGTGCCTCTTAAAGTTGCTTAGCTTATTCAACCAAAACATCTTATTATGCTTTGTTGCGATAGAAAAGAGGACCAGTAGGGGTAAACAAAACATTGAAATGGAGTTGATTGAATCAAAGGAAGTGTGCGCTGATACTATCTCGCAAAGGATAAAAAAAACTTGTTCAAGGAAATGGATAAGCTTACTGTTGGGTATAGCAAGAGTTAATGGGAAATGATGAAAAGAGGAATTAAAAAAGATTCTCTTATGCTTTAAGAAAAGACATTTCTCTCTCATTGGTGGTGGAAAGAAAAATAGAAGTGTTTAAATGGAGAAACACTTCTATTAGTTGTTAAAAGAGTTGGAAAGAGGGACCCCTCTAGCGTCGTCGTCGTCGCTCGTTTAGCTTTGACTTTGGCTTTGGAAAATGATCGAGAGAGAGATTATTTTTTGGACAAAGTTTTATTTAGTTTATTTATTTAATTAAATTAAATTAAATGGCCAAAACGTTTCAATTATTTAGTTAATTAATTGAAACTTTTTGACCCGACTCGGATCTGCGCGACCTATTTTATTTAAAATACTTTCCTGTTTTATTTGAATTTCCTGCCATTGGAAATGACTATTTTGAAAGGTTACAACTTTCAGGAACAACCATGACCGTTTGAAAGGTTGCAAACTTTCATGAAAGGTTGCAATCTTTCGAAATCAGTTCCCCTTGGCTATAAATATCGGTGATTCTTCAGACTTTTGACTTACGAAAATTTCTGATTTCTTCTTCTTCTGCAAAAATTTCATTCGTGTACTTTACTGTTGTTGAGTGGCTCGCTGACACCAGAGTTTTAGGTATCAATACACTGGTGATTGAGATCATTATATATTGGGGAGACATATTCCAAATCAAACCTCGGATACTAGAGGGGAATAATTTTCTTAAGGGGACACTGTGCATTGAGTGAGTTTGATCATTTTTCCTTCTGTTCATTACAGATTCTAGTATGTTTTACAGATTTTAGTTTTTTATTAATTAATTTGTGTTCTACACTGTGATTTAAACTTTGGTAACTTAGTGTTTCAGCAAAGTTTTTGTTATCACTAGTACTGTTTTTAAACACATATTGCCTAACAATCTTAAGGAAATTATATACTTGTTTTCTTTTTAATATGTGTTTCTGATGGAGACAAAAACCTTCGTGGTTTTATACTCCTATATAAGTTTGCAATTTAAGTTATTGCTTACCGAGCCATTTGTATCGATTTCTATTTATTACAGATTCTAATTCTGAAATGGCAAATGACAATGTTACGGTGGTTGTTGCTGCACCAACCCGGACTACTGTACCACCAGCAGAGAAACCAGGAAAATTTTCTGGTGTGAATTTCAAAGGATGGCAACAACGGGTATTTTTCTGGCTTACCACTCTTGGTCTGCAGAAATTTACCAATGAAGAAACTCCAGTGCCGACTGCTGATATGAGAAAAATTCATGATTATTGAAGCATGGAAACAGACAGACTTCCTATGTTTAGGCTACATTCTGAGTGCTTTAGAGGATAACTTATATAATGTTTATAGTACAATAACAACTTCGAAAGAATTGTGGAATGCACTTGAGAAGAAATATAAGATAGAAGATGCATGCTTGAAAAAGTTTATGGTCGCAAAGTTTTCAGACTATAAAATGTCAGATAGTAAAACTGTTCGATCACAAGTGCAAGAACTTCAACTTATTTTCCATGATCTGATTGCTGAGGATATGGTAGAAAATGAAGCTTTTTAGGTGGCTACAATGATCGAGAAGTTACCACTTTCGTGGAACGACTTCAAAAATTATTTAAAGCACAAACGCAAGGAAATGAAGCTTGAAGATCTTGTGATTCGGCTCAAGATTGAGGAAGATAAAAAGATCGCCGGAAAGAAGTCTCGTGGGAATTCGACAATAATGGGAGTTAATATTGTTGAAGAAGCTACTACCAAAGGCAAGAAGAGAAAGAAGTCCAACGGACAGAAGTCAGAACATGCCAAGAAGAAATTCAGGGGCAACTGTGGTAAGGCTGTTCACAAGTCTTCTGACTGTCGTGATCCAAGAAAGGACAAGGACAAACATCGTGGAAGAGATGAAAGATACAGTATGTGCAAAGATCTTGGAGTGCAACTTAGTTGAAAATCCCAAGGAGTGGTTTCTCGACTGAGTTGCCACTTGACATATTTGCTCTGCAAACGAAGCCTTTGCAATGTATACTCCTACTAAGTTTGATGAAGATTTGTTCATGGGGAACACAACAACTTGCAGGAACTGGAAAAGTAATGTTGAAAATGACATCCGACAAGGTGTTGACTTTGAATAATGTTCTGCACGTTCCTACTATTAGGAAGAATTTAGTTTCTGCTGCATTGCTCGTTAAGAATGGGTTTAAGTGTGTCCTAGTTAGTGACAAAGCTGTAATAAGTAAGAATGAGATGTTCTTAGGAAAGGGCTACCTCACTGAGGGTCATTTCAAACTGAATGTAATGGTTGTTGACAGTATTAATAAGAATTATGCTTCTGTTTACTTATTGGAGTCAAATGAGTTATGGCATGCCCGCTTGGGACATGTAAATTACAAAGCCTTGCGAAAATTGATTACTTTAGAAATATTGCCTGATTTCAAATGTGATGAATCGAAATGTGAAATTTGTGTGGAAAATAAGTTTGTTAAACATCCTTATAAGTCTGTTGACAGGAATTTAAAACCTTTAGACTTAATTTACACAGATATATGCGATATGAAGTCAATACCATCTCGTGGTGGGAAAAATATTTTATTACTTTTATTGACGATTACACTCGATTTTGTTATGCATATTTGCTTAATAGTAAGGATGAAACAATTGATGCTTTTAAGCAATACAAAAATGAAGTGAAAAATCAATTGAATCTAAAGATAAAAATGATTCGGAGTGATAAGGGTGGAGAATACGAATCTCCTTTTGCAGAGATATGTTTGGAATATGGTATTATTCATCAAACTACTGAAGCCTATACACCACAGTCAAATGGTTTGACGGAACGGAAGAATAGAACATTAAAGTAAATGATGAATACTTTGATAATTAGTTCTGGTTCACTGCGAAACCTGTGGGGGGAAGCCATCCTTATAGCTAATAAGATACTCAATAGGGTACCCCATACCAAAACACAAACAATTCCATATGAGTTATGGAAAAGAAGGAAATCCAACTTGAAATATTTCAAAGTGTGGGGGTGTATAGCCAAGGTAGAGGTTCCTTTACCCAAGAGGGTAAAAATTTGACCCAAAACAGTGGATTGTGTATTTATTGGATATGTTGTGAATAGTAAGGCCTGTCGGTTTTTGGTTCACGAATTTGATAATCCTGAAATTCATGTTAATACGGTAATTGTGTCAGATAACGCTGAGTTCCTTGAATACGTTTATCCGTATAAAACTGAATGTGAGTTAACAAGTGAAAGACCTAAACGACCACATGAAGAATCAATGAAAAATACACTACCTAACGAGGACCCTAGGCGTAGTAATCGCCAACGGGAATCCACTTCTTTCGAACCAGATTTTGTGGCATTCCTGCTTGAAAATGAGCCTGAAACATTTAAAGCAGTTATGTCTTCGTCTGAGTCAACGTATTGAAAAGAAACAGTCAATAGGTCAATAGTGAGATCGAATCAATTTTAAATAACTATACTTGGGAATTGGCTAATCTTCTTCCAGGAAACAAACCTTTAGGATCAAAGTAGATCTTTAAAAGGAAAATGAAAGTCGGTGGGACTATTGACAAATATAAGGCTAGACTTGTAGTCAAAGGATACATACAAAAGGAAGGTCTGGACTACTTTAATACATATTCTCCAATAACAAGGATAACATCAATTAGGATGTTAATAGTACTAGCGGCAGTGCATGATCTTAAAATCCACCAAATGGATGTCAAGACAACCTTTTTAAATGGAGAATTAGAGGAAGAAATTTACATGGAACAACCTGAAGGGTTTGTAGTTCCTGGTAAAGAAGAGAAAGTGTGCAGACTTGTAAAGTCACTCTATGGGCTCAAGCAAGCATCCAAATAATGGCATGCTAAATTTGACCAAATAATGTTGGCAAATTGATTCAAGATTAACGAATGTGATAAGTGTGTTTACATTAAAAACGTTTTGAATCATGAAGTCATTGATTGTATGTATGTTGATGACATGTTAATAATGAGTAAAGATATTAACGATATAAATGCTACTAAGCGCATGTTGTCCAACAAGTTCGATATGAAGGACTTAGGAGTTGCTAATTTGATTTTAGGGATCAGGATTCTCAAAACTCCTCAGGGAATATCATTATCTCAATCTCACTATATTGAAAGAGTATTGGATAAG
The DNA here is from genome assembly GCA_029582725.1 of Solanum chiquidenum. NCBI lineage: Eukaryota > Viridiplantae > Streptophyta > Magnoliopsida > Solanales > Solanaceae > Solanum > Solanum chiquidenum. The sequence goes on from JAJOOS010018988.1 coordinate 25,707, forward strand.
TTCAAGTACTTGAATTTCAACAATGTCAAAACTCTAATTGATTTAAGCTTTACATTTCAAAAGAATGAAGGTGAAAGTGACTCTCAATTGGAATATGCTAGAGTATTGAAAAGTTTGATGTATATTATGAATTGTACGCGACCAGATATAACATGTGTTATTAGCAAACTAAGTCGGTTCACTAGTAATCCTAATCAAACTCACTGGATGGCAATGAAACGTGTGTTAGGGTATCTGAAACATCCATAACACTATGCTTTGCATTATAATAAATATCCTGCCGTTATTGAAGGATATGGTGATGCAAATTGGATCACTGGGTCAAATGAAGTAAAATCCACAAGTGGTTATGTGTTTACACTTGGTGGAGGAGTAGTCTCTTGGAAATCGTCCAAACAGACATGTATCGCTCGCTCCACAATGGAATCTGAATTTATTGTTTTAGATAAGGCCGGTGAAGAAGCTGAATGACTCTGGAATTTCTTAGAGGATATTCCATTCTGGCCCAAACCTGTGGGACCTATTTGCATACATTGTGATAGTCAAGCATCAATAGGTAGGGCAGGGAGCGTCATGTACAACGGGAAGTCTCGTCATATACGACGGAGACATAACACTATAAGACAACTACTCTCTAGTGGAATTATCACAATTGACTATGTGAAGTCAAGCAATAATGTGTTAGATCCACTAACGAAATGCCTAGTAAGAGAGGCAGTTGAAAGATCATCTAAGGGAATGGGTTTACGGCTTAGGACAAGTCATCATTGCTGTAACTCTATCTAGTAGACTGGAGATCCCAAGATCTAGATTCAAGGACAAAAACAAAGTTGTGACTAACGATTCGACATTGCCAATTAACTCAATCCATTCTCATGATGAAGACAATGTTCAGGAACGAGGTTACAACATTAAGGCTTGTTAACGAGTTAATAAAGCTTAAAGTTTTTAATGATTTGCTAAGTTTGGCAGATTTGACCAAATAATGTATCTACGAGATTGTCACGACCCGGGAGCACCCCCTAGTCGTAACCGGCGTACTCGACCTCGAAGAGGTCTAATACAAGCCACTTAGCATTCAGTCATCGCATAGACACTAAAATCATAAGGAATTTAAAACTCTCTTTACCAAGAAAAACATTGCATAAAAAAAATAGCAAGCGGACGACTTCTAGACTTTATACATGATGTCTCAAAACCATCTAATACTTTAGAGTACAAAAATTCGGGACTAATCCCACACACAACTTAAACAATACTAAAAAGACATAAAAGAACATATTAGGTATTGTCCTTGAATCTATGAGGACTCACCAAGTCTTCATCTTCAACACTTAGAAACCTATCAAATAGCCATGA
>JAJOOS010018989.1:0-20157 GCA_029582725.1 Solanum chiquidenum
AGTTCTGGGGAGGGGCTGCAGTGGTAAACCACGGACCACCAGCACGGACCGTGGTCTGATCTACGGTCCGTGGATGGTGACCGTAAGTTGCACCTGCAACTTCTCAAAATCTGCATTTTTGGTCTATCGAGGATACGGGGTGTTACAATCTTGTGCGATGAAGCTCTCTATTTTTGTTGGTCTCTGAAAAGAAAGACACAAAACAAAAGAGTACAAAATAAATAAATAAATAAAATACCTTAGCACAAGAATCTCTGTTGTGAAGAGGGATTTCACGATTTCTAAATGTGTTAAGAGAATATGGAGACGTGAGGCCTATTTATAGACTTAAAAAATAGGGGCTTTTAACTCCCAGTGAAATAAGAATTAAGACCCCAATTAGACTCCTAATAGAATTCAAAAATGTTATTTGTATAGGGTCGATGGGGCTAGGCAGCTTTCTTAATTCTACTACTATTGGAATTTAGACAAAACAAAAAATGGCTTCAATTGGATCATAATCCTACTCCTAATTGAATTCATTATTTGAGGCGGTGATATTGTTAACAAAAGCAGCCAATGTATTGACTAAAAGTAAGTCATATACTTGAGCTTTTTATGAAAAAAAATTTTCAAGCCATAAAGCAACTTGAAATATAGGCAAACCCACGTGGGTTTATTTTGCATGTATTTGGCCTCCTTTTTAAAAAGGAAACATAAGTATTATGAAGAAATTAAAATCATAATTTCTCATTAAACATGCAGCAAATCAAAATTGTTCCACATATTAAAGAAGATCTTCATTAATTACTTCAAGTCTAGTCTTTAAAAAATAAAATATCTCGACAAGACTTGAATCATGGGGCATTTGTAATCATTTAAAATTTATTAAATATAAATTTATAAAATAATTTCGACTATATTAAATTCACAAATATATTTGTCCATATAAATATTATGAATTAATTTAATTGGGCTAATTATTTAAGTCCAATAAATATGAATTTAATTCAAAAATAATTTAATTGATTTGGGCTACAATAGATGAGCCCAATTTGCTAAGTCCAATTTAACCTCATCCTAGATGCCCATTTTTTGGTGCCACATGGCAAATGATTTGGCATGCCAAGTCAAACAGGAAGCGAATAGGATCATGACATGTGTCAAAGATGACAAACCCGCTCCATAAAGCCCATATGTCATGTCGCTTAAATCTGATTGGCCAAAAGGAATTATATTCCTATCACAACTCCTCTATTCTAAAACTATAAATAGGGGTCCTCATAATTCAGAATAGATGACTGAAATTCTAAACAAGAAGCTAGAGAAAATCCGTGGTACAAACGCCATAAAATTCTATATAAAGCTACAAGTTTAAGAATTCAAGCATTCAAGTTCAAGAACGATCAAGATCAATACCATCGAATTCAAGAACAAGCTCAAAGCCCTTGAATTCAAGTGAAAGTCAAGATTAAGATAAAGTTCAAGTTCAAGTTCATCGGAGATTCAAGATCAAGCTCAAGATCCCTTGGATTTATATTTGAAAAGGCGAATTCAGAGGAATCATAGAGATTGTAACACTCACACTTTGAAATAATAAAACGATTGTTGCTATAATTTTCCGTTCTTGATTATTGTTTTCTCGACGCAAATTTTATTGTCTACAACTATATTAATAAAATTGTTTAAAGTGTACTAACAATTTCCTAGAATACTTAGTTTTAACTTTATAACTTATTATTGTGTGGAGTTTCATTTTGAACAAGTGATTAAATTACTAAAATACTACACAAACTATATTTTAGTTCATCTGGTTCATTTTATTTTAATTTAATTAGGAATTGAAGGTTAAAGGTTCGAATCTCAATAATATTAACTTTTATGCAAAAAATTAATACTAGAAAAGCTAAAATCAAACAAAAATATGCGCCTAATGAGGCTCAAACTCAGGCAGCTAGAACAATTATTGCACTCTACCCGCATGTCAAACCAACAAGTCAAGCAACACATTTGTTTAAGGAGTGTCATCTATATTAATTTTAGTAGTATTTTTTTTCCATATATATATATACTAGTTTTTTTAATACGTGAGTGCACGTGATTACCAATTCAAAAAATATATGTTATAGTAAATAATATTGCTTATTTTAGTGAAGATTTGAATAATAAGCTTAACACAAAATAATATTGCAGATTCTTTTGTGAATGTTCAATGTGGATCGTCATATATATCTCTTATTCACGCGAACCTATGAAGATGGTCAATGAAAAATTTTATTAGTTAAATGCAACAATGTATAAATTTGTTTCAATTTGATGAGGTTCAATCATGTAATTTGTCGTATCTCATTAATATTACCTTATAGTTGATATTTGTTGTGTATTTTTCTTGTCATCTAACCAGATGTGCTTTGCAAGTGTATTCCATGTTAAACTGCTTAGATGTCATATGAACATGTGAAGATAGCAACTATGATAACTGAGAAAAATTTCCTTTTTTTTCACCGGAAAAATAAAAATAAAAATAAAAAAATTAAAAGAATATATTGTATCTGTGAAATCATATATATAATCACATGTTCATCTTACACCCAACAAAGATATAGTTCATATACTTGTAAATGATTTTCAATTTATTCAACCAAGCATGATTCATCAAAGGAAAAAAACAACACTTACATATATAGGGGCGGTATAATAATATGAAAAATTATTGGTCAAAAGTTAATATAAGAAAAGACCCAAATATATATATAAATTTGCATTAATGAAAATATTTATCTCATAAAAATTAACTATTAAATAAATAATAAAAATTAAACTGATACAAACTTTCACCGGCGTTATTACAAGTCATATGATCTTTTCTTCGTCTAAAATACTTAGATATTAAGAAATTGTAAATACGTAAAACTAAAGGGCTAATGTTCATATAGTAATAACTATTTTGAATCAAACTTCCCGGCAATCTAAATCACATAAATAACATTGATAAATAAAGTCATTCTTTTGTCTTGAGCATCAAAAAAATAAATCACGACAATTCTCTAAATTTTGGAAAAAGATATTAAGAAGCATATATCTACATCACAAGAGAAATTGTTAACAAAAACAAATGAATTTAGACTACATCATGTTAACTTCATATATTGGAGCATTACATACTAATTAATATATTAACCAAAAAATTAATTATTACATCATCAAAATTATTTTTTTCAAGTACTCGAGGTTATGGAATATACCCTCTTAGGATAGACGATTTACTTCACCAGAATAGTGGTACCTCATATTCCGCTAAACTTCGAACTCACTCAACCATAACAAATCACACAAAAAATTTAAAATGCAAGAAGAGTAGAAGATTAAAAAAAATTGTGGTTGAAAAATGAGAGGAAGCCCCTCTATTTATAGTCAACAAAGGGTAGTATGAACAAGTATTTTTTGTGTCTTATCTGAAAAGTCATGACCTTTCCGAGAAGTCACAACCATTTGAAAAGTCACAACTTATTGAAAAAGTCACAACTCATTGGAAAAGTCACAACTCATAAAAAAGTCACAACCCTTTGAGAAAAGTCACAACTTATCGGAAGAGTCACATCTGATCGAAAAAGTCACAACTTTTTGGAAAAGTCACAACTCATCGAAAAATCATAACCCTTTGAAAAAAATCACAACTTATTGGAAAAGTTACAACTGATCGAAAAAGTCACAACCTAAGTTAGGGATATTATAGTAATTTAACATTCAAGTTAGGAGTTCATGCTTTTAAGGTAATATAGATATAGATATATTTATGGATATAATATTAAAAAAATTCAACGAAGTAGTATCAGATGACACCCCTAAACATAGGGTGGGTCCACCCCTGCGTTGAATATATTATGCAAATTTAGTTTGTATTCACGAATATAATTTAGGTGTATGTACAAAGATAAAAACGACAAAAAATACAAGGAGATTATATTCATTCACTCTTATTTCACTTATATTCATTTGCTCTTATTTTGTCAACTGTTATCAATTTGTATCACTTGTATTTATTCTCTTTAATAGTTGTATCAACACATGCAAACTTGATGGATATAATCATGATATGTTGCATGCGTTCACTTAATTTTGCTTGAAACACTATAAGATAGAATACAAAAATACACGAGTGTATATAGAGATACAAACAATAAATACATTGCACAATCAAGACAAAAATACAAGTGATTGCCGAAAAATTCCTTCTTCACACAACAAAAATACAACAAATACAACAAAAGAGAGAGAGAAAAAGAAGAAGCATATATATATATATAGAGAGAGAGAGAGTGGCGAAAAAGATTAGGGAGAGAAACGACAAGATTAAGGAGAGAGATGAGAGATTAAAATATTGTTACAAATTGTATTTAAAATAAATAAATATATATAGCTATAAATAGTAAATACAATGTATACGTTTGTTGTACCATGTAAAGTTTTCTACTTTTTCTTCTGTTATATTTAGTTGTTGGGCCCGGTCACTATTTTTGTTGTGGACATATACATGAGCAGGGGCGGAGCTACCCTTGCCCGAGGGGTGTCAAGCGACACCCCTTCATCGGAAAATTACGTTGTATAGGTAAGCCAAATTCTGATTTTATACCTATATATATTAGAATTGACACTCCTAAACCAAGTTGAAGTGTTGGTTCAGCGGTTCAGGGGCTACAAAGTTCCGCCTTGTCATTGACCTAGGCATTGGGAGTTCGAACCTTGCTGAAGCCTATTTTTTTTAAAGGCTTTCAGCGTTTTTTTTTAACTTCTTAGACAACTTGTGTGCATACTATTTTATATTTTGACACCCCTCAATCTAAATCCTGGCTCCGCCACTGTACATGAGAGATGGAGGGGAGTATTTTCCTTTGAAAAAGATTTAGTAATGCCATGTGTAATATTAGTAGTTTATATATGCATTTTACTATTGCCTATCGGTAAAGCCGTCAAAATGGGCTTAGTCCATGGGGTTGGTCCAACCTAATCCGTTATTGGGGTAGGGTTGAGATAGGAATTTTTAAGCCCATTTAAAACTGGGGCTTATAAGCCCAATCCAAATAAGTCATTGGCCCTTGAGGCTTGATCGGGATCGGGTCGGGGTCAACCCATGAGCCAAAACTATTTATTTAAGGGTAACTTACAGAAATCTCACTACTGTATGACCTAATTACTTAGATGCATCCTTACAATGTACTTATGCTTTCTCAAACATTGTTATAAGGATGTTGATTGTATAACCACAACCCTTCCTCAGACATCTCTAATCACCACACCCAATTAATAAATCAAAATCATTGTTTGTCATATTTGATTTGAAATTTTTCTCATTTTCATGATGTTATAAAATTTTAAGTTGGAAAAAAAAGGGATAACTCGCCCCAGACCGCGATCCTTTTAGGATTGGATTTGACTGAGCATTTTCAGACCGAACGGAATTGGACTAACCCTTTTTGACAACTCTACCTATTGGTACGTCCTTGATCTTATAAAAGTTACTCAAATTTTCCCTTCTTATGTTAACCGTATTCTAACTAAAATAACATGTCAACTTAGTACATTAATTATTTTCTTTCATCGCTACTCAAAATCATTGACACTTTCACTATATAATATGTACCATCCATTTCTAGGTGACTTTTGAATTATGTAAAGAACATGACTCCCTTACTCAATGGAGGTAGAATTATGTAGAATTTTTAATAATTTGAAATCAATTATTGATACCAGATAGATTTGAACTTGAAATTTTATTTGGACATGCAAATACATTTTTTTATGAACATAATTCTTTTTATAATTTGTGAAAACTGTGACAACTATGAAAGCTTTCCCAGCCTGGTGTACAATCTTACCATATGAGCAAATCATCGTTAATAAACAAGATGAGAATATCTTAAGGTGTCGAATAAGTAAATCTCATATCTCTATGTTCCTTTTATAAATAAATATTTGTTGTTACACATCATTACAAACTTTCAAATACACATAATTTTATAGAGATTCACCCGTCCAATAAATCAACAATATTAGTAACAAACTACTCTTTGATACAATCCTCTCGCAAGGTACGTCTAGTCTCATGTCGAGCATGATTTTTTTTTTGAAAACTTAAAAATTATGAATCTTTCTTTTTGTAAAGTATAAATTTATAAGTCAAGTTTTATATTTAAAAAGTTAAAATAATTATCAATGAAAACATACCCAGTGTAGGCCACAAGTGGAGTATAAGAAGGATAGTGTTTACATAAATCTTATGCATATCTTGAAAGGTAGAAAAGCTATTTGTGATAGAACTCCGACTCAAAAAAATAACAAGGCAAAAGAAATCAAGAAAAAAAAAAACAGTGCAAGGCACATGACAATAGTATAAAAAAAAAGTAACAACAACAACTACAACAAAATAGTATGATAAATGAATTACAAGGGACAACACATAGAAATAGAAATCAAATGAACAATGACCTGCAGGAATAATACTACGAGTACTAGTATGAAGGATAAGGGGGACTATCCTCAACTATCTACGAACCTTCTACCCATTCGTGTCCTCCATAATCTCTTATCTAAGATATGTCCTTGATACGCTAGAGTTGTGTTATATCTTGGAGAAATTAAAATTTCACATCCCACTTTTGAGAAAATTTGAGATTAAGTTATGATTTAATGTTGAAGTTGAATTTCTGTGCAGACTTCATAAAAAGATAGTGATTTAAAATTTTAAAAAACTTGAATTTTGACTTCCAAATCCTATGCCAAATGCGACTGATGAACCAGGAGGTTTTGCTTGGTGACAAAGATGCTCTAAGCAAGGGTGAATCTATGTATTATTGGAAAAATGATTCTAGTATCTCAAATATAATTATTTTATTTTCTATTATACTTAAAGGAGAATATTATTTTATGTCCTAAAATTTTTCTCTCCATAAATATTACTCTACTAATGACACTAATTCTCTACTTCCATTATATATAAGGGTGGGGTGTCATGATACCCGAATGCCTTGGTTGAAATTCGGTGTATATATGTATAATATACTATTTAATAGATTAAATTACTCAGAAATTGAATTAAATAATTAATTCTTTTAGAGAACTTCTTAACTTATTTCATGTGTCAAATTCATAAATTCATTGGTTGGGGGTTTTCCCTTGAAAACATATGATCATCTCACAAAAGACGTATCATCAATCTTTATAACGTATGATACCTGTTTTTTTTTAAAAACTTCCCAAGGTCTCTCCCCTAAATCTTTCACCTCCCTCAAATCTGTCTCTTCCTATATCCATGTTCTATGCTCTATGCTCTATCACACATCTCTCCACAAGGTTAGGAAATATCATTCACTAGCTTCTTTAGAAATAAAGTATGATGATCTATGTTACAATATCTTTAGAAAGAAAGGTGTGTTTCCTTGAGCATGAATCATTGTGTGTGGTCTAATTGGATCTCTAGTTATACAATTTAAGTATCATATTGTTTAAACAAAATTCAAAAAAGTCATTAGAAAAGTCCAATCGATCGACTTATTTTAAGTATTTTTAAATCAAAATAGTTTTTCAGCACTTTGAAAGTGTTTGGGTAAATTAAAAAAAGTGCTTATAAGCGAAAATGATAAAAAAAAAGAAAAGTCAGAAGATATAATTTCTAACTTATGACTTGTAAATCAAAAATCAAAAGCTAATCCTTACAGATTACTAAATGAAACAGAATTTGAAAAAACTGAATCGAACCGAACCAAATTAGGTGTTGGGTACATACTTCTCGATTCATAGTTAAAATCATAAATTAAAATCATAACTTATGACTTTTGACTTTTGATTTATAAGCCAAGAGTCATAAGTTAGAAATCATAACTTATGACTTGGACTTATTTTCATAAATTGAAATATAGTGTAATATGAATCTACGTGGGACGTGAAGTATTTGACTATTTGTGTAACACCCCAGAATTTTTTTTGAACTAAGACTTGAACCGTCCTTCTTTGAGAGTAGGATTTTATCGAGGAATTAAAATTTCTTAAGTGTTAATGTCACTAGATGTAGCACCTTGAGTTCGAGATGGAATTAAATTGGAAATAGCAAAATTTGAAATTTTGCAAGTTAAGCTAAGTATGAGTTCTGGGTCGACTTCAAACGACCATAACTTCTAGCTCAGGATGAGTTAGGTGTGATACCAGATACCCTAGGGAAGATCTTTGAATTGTCTTTCCAACGCCGCCGAGTTTGCTAAGTTTCGAGGTCGGAGAGTGAGATATGGCCTTTTGAAGTTCGGCTGTCCAGTTAAGGAAAGTCGAAACCAGAAATAGTAAAGGGTATTTTGGTCTTTTCCTTACCCAATCAGATTTAATTCATTTTAGTAATATTTTAGGGGTCTAATATGATTAGGTTCAGTTTTATAATCCTAGTTTACGCCTAGGGTTTTAGTTGAGAGTTCAAGAAGAGAAAAGAAGAAGAGAGAAGAGGAGAAAAGAGAAAGGAACGAAGCGTTCGTCAAAATTCTTGAGAGTTGTTGCGGATTGTCTCCATGAGTTTGATCCCTAAGAGGTATGTAAGCTTCCATATGTTGGGTTAGTTCACCCACATGCCAAACATGTTATTTTCAGCGTAATTTCATTCTCAAAAGTTGAAGGATTTAAGTTTTTGAAATTCATTCTAAATCTTGTTTTGTTGGGATTTTGATAATTTCTTGATATGAAAGTGATTGTTTTGAGTGGATTAGTGTGTACTTAGGTTGGGTAATTGAATCTAAGGAAAACTTGAGAAAAGAAATCGATTAAAAGCGATTTAAGGTCAGAAAACGAGAGGAAAGTTCGTCAGTTTTGCCTGGGGCAATGCTGGCGCGACGCGCCCCCGTTACGCCAGGAAGGCTGGGGTGACGCGCCAGAAATGAGCCCCAGTAAATTGGGGCCTGGCGCGGCGCGTTCATCGTTTAGCCTATTTAAGTTATTCTAAAGTGTCCTAACATTTCCCATTTATTCTAACTACTCTAAATGACTTCTAAACACCTAGAAATCATCCATGAACATGAATCATAACCTTGAATCCATAAATCCAAATTCAAGGAAAAATTAAGAGTTAAGTCTTGAGAGTTTTTCCGATCATTCTGAGACAGTCCCTTTGAGTCCTTTTGAGGAGTCTTCTAGAAATGTAACTTGTTTCAAGACTCAAGTAAGTGAGCATGAGAGTTAGGAGAATGTGTTCACGAGTCTACTTTGTCATCATGAGATCTTTCATATCATGAACCATAACTCTTGAATTCATAATTCACATTCAAGAGAGAGTTAACAGTAGAGTTCAAGAAAGCCTTTGAGTTCAATTGTGAATCCTTTGAGATCAACTATTGATTTGAACTAAGTTTTGAGGATGTAAGTAAGAGAATGATAAGAGTCGTATACATGAGTTCCATGTAGTTATGTAGACATTTGAGTCGAGTTGTTCCATGCCCATAATTTCGCATGAACTTCGTAAGTTGAGCATCTTTCAGAGAAGTGGTATCTTCAAGTTCTAAGTCTTAAGTATTAAGTTTCTAACCCCTTTGAGATACATTCCTAATCATGGGACTAGTACATGTTATCCATGAAGTCCTTAAGTTGGGCTATTCATGCTCATAATTCCGCATGAACCCTATTAGTCGAGCAGTCCTTTGAGTCCTTGAGTTGAGTAGTTCATGCTCATAATTCCGCATGAACCCTCTGAGTTGAATTATTCTTGAAATGAGTAGTATCATTGAAGTTCTTTAGTTCCAAGTATTTGAGTTCTATCTATGGTTATTGAAAACCTTGCATTGAGTAGTTCATGTCCATAATTCGGCATGAACCATATTTCAAGAAGTCTTTTACAAACGTTTTAACTTTGTTTTAAGACTTAAGTTTTGAGTTCAGTAAAGAGTAAAGTTGAAGTTCTTTTCTTCAAAAAGTATATGGGAACTAAGTATTCACAAAGAGATTTAAAATATTTTCATATTTAAATAAGAACGGAAACTGAGATTTCCAAAGAGCCTTCGGGCAAGTTTTCAAAAAAGAGTAATCGTTTTCTAAATGAAGCAAGAGGGGAAACTTTGATTTCCAAGATAGCCTTTGAGCTAAGTTTTTGAGCACTCATCTCAAATCACAGAAAGAAATATGTTTTTAAAACATAAAGAGCTAGTATATTTTTGGGAGTAGTGTTGAGCACCGATATGGGGGAGAGTTTAGATAACTCACAGCCTCCAGAAACCATGTTGCCACCATGGATAGAAAATGATCATACTTTTTAGATGAATCCTTTTCACAATAGACTAGTGGATCCACTTAGTAGTTCAGGTCCTATACCTTTGGCTGGGTATAAGATGCGCTGGCAGCGTGAGGTAGATCGATGTATCATCACAATATCTCTTATGTGATGGTTGTCGGTTAGAGAAACTCCCATAGAAGTTATTGTATTCTTATATACACAGTTAATTGTATTTTTACATACATTTCAAAGTTATGTTGTATCCTTGCATACACACAGAGTTGACAACATTTTTTAAACAATTTGTTTCTTTATATTGCACTTGTTTTAAATTGCTTTATATTGAAATGAGTTCAATCATATTGAGTTGAGTATCCAGAGTTGAGTACCCATAGTCGAATATCATATCTTTGAGTTGAGTATCTTATCTCTGAGTTGAATATTTTATCCTTGAGTACTTCTGAGTTGAGTAAGTTTGAGTAGTTTTGAGTATCCTTGAGTATTCCTTGAGTTGAGTAAGTTTGAGAAGAGGTAAGTATGTTTCCTTTTTATCAAGTTTCAAGCTTATGTTTATGTTTTAGAATTCCTCTTACATGCTCGTACATTCCACTTACTGAGCCATTTGGCCTGCATCTTCTCATGATGCAGACACAGGTATTCATGATCATCAACAGAAGCTTCGTTGATACATCCGAGAGTTCAAGTTAGCTATGGTGAGCCTCCTTGCTTCCGGAGGATTTCATTTACCTTTCTGTTATATCAACTGTTAGGATGTCGTGAGTCTTGTCCCGACTTCCATCTTGATCAGTTAGATGCTTCATAGATAGTCAGTATAGTTGAGAAGTCTGTATCATTTATTTTATTAAATGTTTTAAAGACTTAAGTTGCCTATTTTATGGCAAGTTGAATATATTATTTTTATTCTAAGTTGTTCATTTGAGTTGAAGTTTTGAAAAGTTGAGTTATTGAATTTTATTCAGTTTTAAGCTTTTGCATGCTTAAGTTAGTCTTCCGCTTGTAGTCAGTCAGGATGAGGGTTCGCTTGGAGACCAACAATGGTTCCTGAGTGCCGGTCACGTCCAGGGTATAGACTCAGATCGTGACAATTTGTCTACTTAAGTGCTAATTAAAAGATATTTCTACAACATTTTTTTTCAATAAAAATATTTGTTCCTATTTTTCTATTTTTCCCTTTAACCTTTTCCTCTTGTTTCTTTTCTTTCTCTGTTTATCTTTTCTTCTTCCCCAATCATATTTCTTTTGTAATTTTTGCCTTGAAATTTTCTTTTCTATACACTACAAAACAAATGCTTGATATTTTTATTATTGAAATGGCCATGATGATGTTATAAGACATAGTATTAATTAAGGGCTATTTTTGACATTTTAAATATACATGCAATGTTTCAATTTATTTTTGGCGGTTGATTTAATTCAAACCCAACTATTATAAGGGTTAATATATACTATTAATTAATTATAATACGTAGTAATTAAGTAGCATTTAACCAAGAGATCTCTTTAACCAAAGAACGTAGCGTTAATAGTGTATAGCAAAAAAATCAGGAGTTGACATGTAGTATGCTTTTCTATTCCTCTATGCACTATACAACCTATTTTACTTTTATTTCTATAATTAAACGCACTATACAACCTATTTTATTTTTATTTCTATAATTAAACGCACTATACAACCTATTTTATTTTTATTTCTATAATTAAACGCACTATACAACCTATTTATTTCCTAATAAATAAATGTTACCATAATGGGAAAATTGCAATACTCCATTTTGGAAACGGAAAGCGCTAGTTACAACTAAGTAATAATTAAAGCCTATTTCATATGAAATTAGGTTAATCCAATCCATATCATAGTTGGTCAAGGATTTATTACCCCCTAATTCCTATAAATCAATTAACAATGAAGCACCCAACATATTTTCAATCAAAACCTACATACAAGTGTGCACAAAGTGTTCACCACAAGAGTGTTCATAATAGTCTTTCAATATGAGTCATCGTAGTTACTTGTTTGGTTATTGTTGCGATGTTAGCCAACTTTCTGAAAAACAATCTTCTCATGAACAGTCTTCTTCTTTACCCCTTTTAAACATTAGCTCTTCTTTGCGCATTCGACATGATGTTTGGTATTCAAACAATTTAGAACAAGAACCACAACTTTACCGTACAGGAGTAAGAGAGGAAACATTATTGAAACATGTTTTTCTCACCTCTTCAGTTGTCTTGTCCTACGACAATTTTTACTTTGCTATTTCACAACTGTTTGGGAATTGGAAATTAGAGTTTCAAGATGTACGTGACTCTTTAGTAGGAAATATAATGAGTCAGGTGTGTAATATTGCGGAGTCTAACAAGGGTTATTGTGGAGTGTTGGAGTTATCTGTGGATATAAAATTGGTATCCCGCGATGTTATTGAGGAAAGGATTTTGTTTCCTGGAAAAGATTTATCATCACAATATGGTATGGTGCCAGCTAGTGAGTCATCTGTGCAGTCATTATTAAAGAAGATGGAGATTGATGAAGAAAATAGCAAAGGCGAGGAATGTATGGTGTGTCTAGAAGAGCTTGTGAAGAAGGAATCAGATCATCATGAGATACTTAGCATGCCTTGTTCTCATATGTTTCATGGAGAGTGTATCACCAAGTGGTTAGAGACGAGCCATTATTGCCCTATTTGTCGCTTTGAGATGCCCATGGAGGAACACAAATAAATTTTACTACCTTTTATCATAGAGGGTAAAGATAGCGGTAGAAAACAATATTTGACATGATTACTTAAAGTTTCTTTGTTCAGCAGTATCAAGTCTTAGTTATTTTTAATGCTTTATTAATCAATGGGATAATATAGATGCATGAATATATGAGTAGTTAATTGTGTTTGGTGTTTAAGAATCTTTGTTTCATTAGTATATATATTATTCCATATGCTTCTCTAGAAAGAAAACAAAAGTGAATCAGTAATTGCGGCGTTTGTTTAATTTAAGCAATAACCATATCTAGGAGGGATCATATTGTTGGTCACATAATTAATAAGGAGCTAGGTTAATACCTGCATTTAGCAGCTTTATAACTGAATGGAACTTGTTAACAGAATCCTAACTAATTGATCGACTCACTCAATGGCTGCTAAAATAAAATTTACAGTATTAGCCACATCTAGGTCACAATCCAAAATTCTAAACAACTAAGACTTGATAAACTCTAAACAATGAGAAAGACGGGAATAAAACATAAGATAGGAATTTTGGCAGTTGCAGAACTGCCAAGCAACTATCTCTAAGACTTGATAAACTCTAAACAACTACTGAGATCAGCCACCACTCCTACCGGGCGCACACAACAAGGTGCAAAAAATCCATTACAGTAAGTATTACGAAGCAAAAATATATTTCCAAGTTTGTATGGAAGCAGAAAGTCCTAACACAATGGTGGGTGGTGTTTTGGTGAAAACAAAGAGGAGAAATGGACCTTGATGGTGAAAGGCTGAAAGCGAGTGCAGATGTCAACTCAGAATTTGAGCTCGAGGCCTCTGTTTTTGCCCATTATGCCTTGTTTTTGAATATGTTACTGCTATAGAAATGTGAGCATCACAAAGAAAAAAAGAGAGATATGTGCATTTAAATATATGTTGAAATACTTTTGAGACAACAATAAGGCCAATATCAATGTTTGGGGGTGGGTGAGAGTAATAATATAATGAAGTAGTTCAATTATCAAGACTGGGTCTGTTTGAAAAGCCATCAGATAATCGGTTCACCTCTACTCAAGACCGGGTTTGTTTGGAAAGTCATCCTAATATCGCTCACCTCTCTCCTCCCTTTGCCAATCTTGTTCGCCAGATATACAAATACATATGTATACCAGTTACATATATATACAATTATTATACATATACATTTCTCCTCTCTCCACTCTCTGTATTCTCTCATTCGTCTCTCTCCTCTCTCCCCTTTTCTCACTCGCCAAATATACAAATACATATGTATACCAGCTACATATATAAAATCATTTGATAGATATACATATACAATTCGACAAATATACATAACAATTTCCCTCTCTCTACTCTCTATCCTCTCTCGCTCGCCTCTCTCCTTCCTCTCCCAATCACATTCGCCTCTCTTCTCCATATAACATGTAGCTAGGAATCGTAATTAACAAACTATAGTTATGGAGCATAATTAAGTTATTTTTAAGTGGCTATATGCGAAAATTCTCCTTTAAAACTACCGCTTATAAGCCAAAACCAAATAAGTCGTTGGCCTTTGAGGCTTGATTGGGGCCGGTCGGGGTTAGCCCATGGGCCAAAACTATTTATCTAAGGGTAACTCACAAAAATCTCACTAGTGTATGAGCTAATTACGAAGATGCATGTTATGTTGTATTATTAGGAATCTTGCCAGATTTTGGTGCGTCCAGATAAACTGTTTAATGAGGTCAATTGTTTATTTATACTTGCAATTTTCAAAAGACAAATCCTATAGATACGATATAATTATTTTACGAAGTGGGTTCATATGAACCCTCTTGACCTAACGTAGGTCCGCTCCTGGTTATAACCGTCCGCTGGCAATAAAAACTCTTTTATTCTCTACCAAAATTAGAAAGCTCTGATATCAATTTTGAATAAAAATATTTTATTCACAAACTCATATAATTTCTTCAATATTTCACAATTTCCCCTGTATTGAATATAGTTATACTTGTGTAAAGCCTAATTTAACTTGGACTAGAAAATTTATTCTTATATTAATTATAATTAAAAAAAAGTGAAATGGTCTGGTGGACCCTTGTACTTGTATGTGTTGTATTGTGAACCCTTCTATTTACTCATTTGTCATCTGAACCCCTGAACTCATCAAAACACAATATTTTAAACACATTTTTTGACTTGGCATCCTATGTGGCAGTTACTATCAAAGAGCGTGTGACATACACCTATTAGGAGCGTGAGACCCTTGGAAAAGGGTCTAACAGTCACATTAGGGCTTTGTAAAGCCATCATCTTCCTATTTGCATCTAACACCATTGTTGGACAAAATTTGAGATTTTCTTGGCCTCTTTTTCGATCTTTTTCCCAAAAAATTCTTCTCTATCGTTTCTTGTTATTATACGGCTCTTTATTTTTTAATGAAAAACGTCATGGAAGGAATAACACTACTATCAAAATATCTTACACTAACATTAGGCACAAAAATGCAAAATTCCCAAAGAATTTCAACAAAATCAATGTAATTGATTAAAACCCCAATACCAAACAAAGACACAAATAGAGATCAGATCCAAACTAAACAACAAAATAAATTCGAAAATAAATTGAAAAACCTACCTAGATAAGTTGAAAATCAAACAAAAAAACTCAAATAATTTTTAACATTGACCCGTTGTTTCAGTTCCAAACCAAACCCAAACTTATTGCCTTCTTCTCGTCCGCCTCACTTTCTCCGATCAAACTGCCTTCGTTCTCACCATTTCCGACAAGCTTCAACCAACAACTATAAATGAGAACCAACAACAACAACAACAAAAACGCCAAACTAACTCCGCCAATAAGTCTCGACTTTCACAACGCTGCCAGTTGTGAACAACTAGAAACAATCAGACCACCCAATAGACCCCCACTTTTCCTTAGCGCCATCGGTCACCACCAAAATCCCAATCCAACAAAACCCAAAATCAACTCCGAACTCCGACAAGATTATGAACAACCAGAAATCGTGCCAACATTTTTTACTTCAATGGAAAGAGTAGAAGAGGTTGGAAAAAGAAAAAGGGTAAGGAAGATAAGAAAAAGTTGAAATGAGATTGTGGGGATGGAGATGCAGATGGCTATGGCAAAGAGAAATAAAAATTCGAAAGAGAAAGTATAGGTATATTAATCAAATATAATAAAAGGAAAAATGACATGGAGTGACCATATATGCATGTGTCATTTTATAATCATACGAGTCATTTTATAATTATTTTTAAAATTACGTGTCAGGCGTTTGTGATACACACACAGTTGAGTGGTAAAAAACATTTTTAAAATATTGCGTTTTGATGAGTTCAAGGGTTCAGATGACAAATGAACAAGTAGAAGGATTCACAATACAAACACATACAAATACAAGGTTACACCAGACCATTTCGCCTTAAATAAATATAAATTTTAGGCAACTTTGATTTCTTACTTCAATTTCGAATTATTATTCCAATAAGTACAATTATGAGGTGGATGAAGCAAGTCAAGAATTAATGACAAACAAATTCCTTGAAGTTCATTTTTTGAGTAAAATTACAATTATTAGATGGATCAACCAAAACAAAAATTGGTCATAGGAATGTTCTCCTAAGGTTTCATTTATTAGTAATAGTACAATTACTAGATGAATCAAGTGAACTATTGTAGATTATTGTCCCGTGAGTTAACACTCCAATTAATTTTAAAAGAATTTTTTAATCTTTCTCAATCATAGGTATCAAATAACTTCTTCTATCAAGTTTCGAACATATGAAAAAATATCACCTAGTTTCTTTTTTCTCCAAAAAAAATAAATCTAAACTTTATTTTCAACTCATTTCATTGATCATCAACATTTATACATTGATGATATAAAAATATATTTTATACTGTCAAATTAAAGTAACTTGTAACAAAATATAACTATATATGATAAAATATATTTATACTTACCAATAAAATGTACTAATAATGTTATAGAATGAAGCATGTGTAGTAAAATAAAATGACAAGAAGAAAAGGAGAGAAAGAGAGAGACACAAAATAGTAGTAGTAGTAACTTTTCTCTATTATTGAATGTTTTTCTTTCACTCACTCTTTCCTTATGTTTCCTTACTTTGTTACAGGAATAGAGGATTATATATATGCATGTATATACTTGGTTACCAAGTATAATACATGAATATCTATTTGTCATGTAAGTACCTGGTCACCAAGTATATATATGGATGATTAGATTACAAAACATTGTATGTTGTGTGTATATCCATCCTACACATAATGTATAGTGTGTACATATATTCTACCACAAATTCTATGGAAATGGACATTTATTTTATAACAATAATTAATATATTAAAAAAATTATATTGCATATTTTCTATATCAAGGGCAGAACTCGTAGCCCACATGCAGATTCAAAATCTACTGAATGCAGTTGAATAAGTAGATTATTGAGTCATGTTATGGATAATTATTTGAATTTATAAATAAAATATTTTTATTCAAATTGGTATCAGAGCTTCAATTATATTGATACACAATAAAAGAGTTTTCGTTATCGAGAGACGGTTATTACTCATATAAGTCGTCCGTGTAGTCAATGATTATGTTGATTAATGTTGAATCAATGAAACATGCATGAAAATAATAATATAATTTTTTAATATATTAATAAAAAAAATTACTTGAATATTATATTTAAGACATTAATTTCCATAATATAAATCTACTCTTTTTTATTTATAACCTCAAGTTTTAACTACAAATATGAAAAAATTTAAAACTACAGGTTATACACATTTTTTAGCTTTTTTTTATTGAATTAGTGGACTGATTTTGTGGGACTTCATAATTTGTTTTGTTTACTTTTTAGAATCTCAATCACAATTATATTCGAATACTTTCTTTATTAAAGATCTCATTTTCTCTCTCTTATTTTCCTTTTTAAGAAATGAAGATCATTTGGTTGGTCTTCATAAATTTCAGTGTTAGTATCAAGGTGCAAAAATGCATCTATCTCATATTATCTTGGTAACAATTTGGGGTTGTTTTCATTCTTTGATTTCGTTCAAAATCATCTTAAACAAACAATGAATTTATATTTGCTTCTAAGAAAAATCAAGAATGAGTAGAAAACTTTCTCGAAAACATGTACTTGAGCAACATGCTCTTCGCTTTGCTCGACTCCAAAAACTCTCACCTGGAGTAATTGAAGTTTGTTAATGTTTAGCCACATCTGAAATAGGAACAAGGAAACAATAAGAATGATTGAACCTTTCAATGTGACTACATATGTCACTTTCATTTGTAGAAGACAAAAAAAATTGTTTAAGGAATATAAGAACTAAACGAATTTCTTCAAATCAAATAAATTAGTTAAATACATCATAATGTATGTAAACAAATTATTAACAAATAACCATTAAAAAAATATAAATATCAAAGTCAACCATAATTAGCTTTGACAACTTGAATAATTTATGTTAAATTAAAAATAAAGTAAGTACTTTATCAACATAAAAAGATACTACATATCCATTATCTATTTTTTCATAAAAACTATAGTACTTCATAATTTCCAAGGAAAAAATACAAGTATTTTATTAAAATAAAGAGTAAAACTAAATGGTACGACACTTTTTTGGCATGATCCGACATGAAACTGCAAAATGACAGAAATAACTTTTTGGCTGTTGGCTCCAAAACCACCTAAATTTCCCTCCTAAAAAAAAAATCACCTTTGACTTTTCTTTTTTATTTCATTTACTTTATTCTTCCAATATCTTCACTTTCATTTTTACTTAATTCATTTTATCTCTCATTCTAGAAAATGTTTCTTAATTTTCTTATGTTTGGTTGGCTTAAATATTTTTCAAATAAACTTATTTTCCTCAAATAATAATTTGTTTCTTACCTCACTCCGTACCCCGACTCTCCCCATTCAAAAAAATATATTTTTTAAAATCTCCTTAAAAAAAATTAATTTATTTTGTTACTACACCCAAACTAGCCCCTCCCCCAACAAAAAAAATTTAACAACTTAAAATTTTATTTTTGAAAACAGTTCAAAGTTAGAAATATTCCATTTTTTTACCCCGCTCAACTCCTGATTGTCCCACCCCCGCTTTCCACAAATAAAATTAAAATTTATTTTTGAAAAAAATAATTAAATTTTCATTTTTTTTAGTCCACACTTACCCCAACCACCTAACCCCCCCCCAAAAAAAAATAAAAAAAATAAAAAATTGTATTTAAAAAAAATATTTTTCATTTTATTCTTATATATATATACTAGTGGAACTATTCGTGCTTCGCGCGATTGTAATGAAAATTAATAAATTAATTTATTTTATCATTTATAAAAAATAATACTATGAATTGCTAATTTTTTATTATAATGAAGTAGTATGGAATATTTATATTCAAGCTAGTGACATAAAAGACAATGTAAATTTTTGCCTTCATAAGAAACATGATATGTTTTTTCAATATGCTAAATATACTTTATATGCATATGGTAGAACAAACAATTTAGAGGTCATATGTAACATCCGGCATTTTGAAATAACGATAAAGAGGCTTAGAATTGGAAATAGTCATTTTTGGAAGGAATTTAAAAACCAGGAAATTTGGTAAGTATGGGAAAAAGTGAGTTTTTGGCCAACTTTGAGAAGTCATAACTCCTAGCTCAGGATGATTTAGGTGTAGTTCCAGTTATGTTTACGAAGCTCGTGGTATGATATTTCCAACTCCGTCGAGTTTTCTCGATTCCGAGTTCGTATGTGTGAGTTATGCCCTTTGGAAGTTGGGCAGTTGGTAGGGAAATCCGTCCGGAAAATGTAAGGGTATTTTGGTCTTTTCCCTAACCAATTCTTTTGGTTATATTAGTGTGTTAGACTGATTTTAGATCAGTTTTTCCCATTTTTAAATGGGTGAGAGCAAGGGTTTGAAAGTGAAGAGGAGAAGAAGAGGAAGAAGAGAAGATCAGGCAAGGTTTCGTCAAAAGATCGTCGTGGATATCGTCGGGGGTGATCCCTACTAGGTATGTGAGTTCATAGTGTTGGGGTGGTTCTTTCCCCCACACGCCAAACTCGTTTTATTATTGAGAAAAGATTGGTTGTGTTGTTGAAGTTGTTGGTTGTGTTGTTGATGTTGTGATTGTGTTGAAGTCTTGTTGATTTGGGACATGTT
>JAJOOS010018990.1:0-24632 GCA_029582725.1 Solanum chiquidenum
AATCTTACTAGACTTCTCTCCAATTGTAACCTAAAATCAAGAAATTAAAGACTTTCTCTTTTTATAATTTTGACCAAATGTAGAACTAAAAAGAAGTCGCCTCTTAATGGATTTAGGAATTCGGGCAGAGGGAGCAAATAGTTATTCACAAGTTTTGCTCTGTAATTCTATCATCACTGCTATATCATCCACCCTCTCTGTGGCCGCGACTCTCAGATCTGGATAACATTTAATCTGACGACGGAAATTGAAGCATCGCTAGATCTAGACCTCGACAGTTACTTATAGTTATAGAACACCATGGTGAAAATAAAAGTTACAATGAAAAAAGAACCTAAAGTCACAAGTTAAATTAGAAGATTGGGAAATTTGGGAATGAAAACTGAAAAAAATGAAGGGGGGAAATTTTGCCGCCACACTATTTCAACACTAAACCATTAAGCCAAAAAAAAAAAAAAAAAAACTATTTTTGGCCACAAATTTTTTTTTTGGTGAGAAAACTAATAATTTTGCCAACAATAAATATATGTTTAGCCACGAGGAAGATCTATAGTTGCTAATTTATTTATGTTTAAAATTTATAATATTTACCCACGAGATATGGCAACAACATTGAGATGTTTGCCAACAAGAAAAATATCATGGGTAAAAGTTTTACTATACAACAACAACAAAACTAAGTTGTTGCCATATTTTGTCATTAGCCAACAATACTGTAGTTGTTGGCAAAAAGTTGTTGCCATGTATAATGATCTAGTTCAAGTAATCAATTCATCACATTCATAATTCGAATACAATCTACTAACAATGACCCATATTCATGCTTCAAGATCCAATTTAGGAAAACATAGAAATTCATGGATTCTTAGATAATTCCTTAGGATAACAGTAGTAATCCATCAAATTGATCATAATATAAGACAATAAACACATTGAAATCGTTTTGAAAGTGAATCCATGACATAGATTGAAAACCCTAGATTTTGGAGAATTTCAACTTTGAGAAATAGAGTTTTGAAGGGCTTCATGGAAGGAAACTATCCATGAATCAAGATTACCATACCTTGATTAGATATCCTTCATGAATTTGGAGAGGAAAGATGAGTTCTTGAGCCCTAGTCTTCAAGTTCTTCTTCTTCTTCAATGGAGGTTTCTAGTGACAGAAATATTGGAGGGAAGAGTATTTGGGAATTTGATTTGAGTCTTGTGAGAATGAGTTGGTTTGATTAGTTTAGGGGTCTTATTAGGTATTTGTAGGTGTCTTAATTAATATTAAACGACCCTACTTAGTTATCTAATTAACCCTAAGCCCCTCCCTTAATCCCTAATTTAAAAACTAAAGACCAAAATCTGTTGTGACTCACAAACCCCCCCTCCCCACGGACCGTGGGTAGGTCCACGAGCCATTCTGGAAATTCGTGGATGGGACAGAGAGTTTGGATGACCAGGGGAGGCCAAGCCTCGACCCACGACCCCCCCCACCTACGGGGCGTGGGTTCACCCACGGTTGTGGGTTCCCATCTGTAGGTCCAAGCTGTTTTTGACAGCTTTTAGGGGCTGCCTCAGGTCCCCTCAAGGACCCCTCAAGGACCCTTGGTTGGTCCTTGGGGGGTCGTACCTTGACGTTTACACCCAAAAACATTTATACCAAGTATCAGAGGTTATTTTATGACTCTAACCTCAATGTAGGACCTTAACTAGGCTACTAGTTTACCCACTAGACTCTAGTTTAGTTTATTAATTTTCTGGAGTTTTACAATATCTCCCTCTTGGGGACATTCATCCTCGAATGACGATTTAGACACCTTACCTAATTAAAGACTCAAGACTAGCAGCCTATCATGCATGAAACATCAAAATAATGCACAACTCAAAGATACAATATTCACAATGTGTACTATTCAAAGGAGGAAACTTCAACTCCATCTCAATCATAATCAATGCAACATAAGGAAGTAGGAACTACATCTACCAACCCAAAATGCATGATATTCAAGAGTTCTCATGTACATAGGAGGAACTACCTTCTCCAACGCAAAATCATGCTCAACACAATATTATGGAGCCAATGTGCCATATCATGAAACACAACAACGCATGTTCATCAATTCAACTCATGAAGTCAAAATAGGCAAATCATAGTAAATGCACCACAACATGAGGAATGTAATTCATGAAAACAACTCATTTTCTTACTAAACATGAATTTCATCAAGAACATGGAAAAACACATATCGCACATGTGACTCCCAACTAGGAATTTCAAGAGGAACTACTTACCTCAAGCTTGAATAGGAGTGGAAGGAAAAAGATGAGGATAGCGGGATTTTATATCGGCATCGGCCTCCCAAGTAGCACCTTCAATTAAATGATTCCTCCATAAACCTTCACGGAAGCTACTTCCTTATTTCTCAACTTCTTAACTTGTCGGTCAAGGATTTTTACCGGAACCTCTTCATAGGAATGGTTTTCATCAACTCCTAACCCTTCTAGAGGAATAATGGATACCGGGTCGCCAATACACTTCTTAAGCATGGAAACATGAAATACTGGGTGAACCAGAGCCAACTCACTTGGCAAGTCTAATTCATAGGCAACCTTCCCAATACGCTTTAAAATTTGATATGGGCCCACATACCGGGGACTAAGCTTCCCCTTCTTGCCAAACCTCATCACACTCTTCATAGGTGAGATTTTTAAGTAAACCCAATCACTAAATTTGAATTCTAGATCCCTTCTTCTAACATCGGCATAGGACTTTTGCCGACTTTGGGCTGTTTTCAACCACTCTCTAATGAGTCAAACTTTCTCAATGGCCTCATAAACAATTTAGGGACCAATTTGAGCAATTTCACCTACTTCAAACCAACCAACCGGAGACCTACATATCCTACCATACAGGGCTTCAAAAGGAGCCATGGCAATACTTGAGTGGTACTATTATTGTAGGCAAACTCTATCAATGGTAGATGGTCATCCCAATTACCCTTGAAGTCTATCACACATGCTCTCAACATATTCTCTAAAGTTTGAATGGTACGTTCCGCTTGCCCATCGGTTTGGGGATGAAAAGTCGTGCTAAGCTTAACCTTAGTACCAAGCCCTTTTTGGAATGCCTTCCAAAAGTGTGAAGTAAATTGAGTACCCCTATCCAAAATAATCGACAAAGGAACCCCATGTAATTTCACTATCTCCTTGATATACAATTTGGCATAGTCTTCCACCAAAGAGGAAATCTTGATGGGAATGAAATGGGCTGATTTTGTCATCCGATCAATAATGACCCAAATAGAATCATGTTGCCTTCTAGTACGAGACAAACCCACAACAAAGTCCATATTCACATATTCCCACTTACATGTGGGAATATCTATATCTTGGGACAAGCCTCCCGACCTTAGATGCTCGGTCTTAACTTGTTGACAATTCAGGTACTTGGCTACAAAACCCGCAATATCTCTTTTCATGCCATTCCATTAATAGACTTCCCGTAGATCACAGTACATCTTGGTGGCTCCCGGATGAATGGAATATCTAGAACCAAGAGCCTCTTCTAGAATTTTCTCTCTCAAGCCATCAACATCCGGAATACATAAGTGACCTTGGTACCTAAGCACCCCATCCCCCATTGGGAGAAAGACTCAACGGACTTTTGAAGTACCGATTCTTTCAAATCCATTAATATGGGGTCAATGTATTGTTTTGCCTTAACATCCATTAAAAAGGATGATTTGGAACCATTGTGGATCATGAAACCACCCTTGGTGGAATCCACTAAATGGACATCTAGCCGAGCCAACCTATGCACATCACGAACCAATCCCTTCTTTCCATCCTCTATATGAGTCACACTACCCATGGACAATCTACTAAGAGCATACACTACCACATTAGCTTTTCCGGGGTGATAAAGGACACTCATATAATAGTCCTTCAACAACTCTAACCATCTTCGTTGCCGAAAGTTCAAGTCTTTTTGGGTAAACACATATTGGAGACTCTTATGATCGGTGAAAACATCCACATGTACCATATAGATAGTGTCTCCATATTTTCAAAGCAAACACCACCACCACTAGTTCAAGATCATGGGTTGGATAGTTCTTTTCATGAACCTTGAGTTGTCTTGAGGCATAGGCAATTACTTTACCGTGCTGCATGAGCACACATCCCGACCCAACTCTAGAGGCATCACAATAAACAACAAAACCATCTGTACCCTCTGGTAAGGTCAACATCGGAGCGGAAGTAAGTCTATCCTTCAAATCTTGAAAAAATTTCTCGCACTTTTCCGACCATACAAATTTAGCTTCTTTTTTAAGTTAAAGCCGTCAAAGGAGAAGCAATGGAGGAAAATCCCTCAACAAATCTTCTATAATAACCGGCCAAGTCCAAAAAGCTTCTAATGTCAGATGGAGTAAGAGGTCTAGGACAACTCTTGACCACATCCATCTTCTTAGGATCTACCTCAATACCCTTGCTAGACACGATGTGACCAAGGAATGCTACGAACCTTAGCCAAAACTCACATTTGCTAAATTTTGCAAAAAGTTGATGTTCCTTAAGGACTTGCAATACCACCCTCAAAAGGTCAACATGCTCTTTTTCACTCCTCGATTATATCAAGATATCATCAATGAACACAATAACGAACATGTCAAGATATTATCGAAACACCCTATTCATAAGATCTATGAATATCGCCGGAGCGTTCGTTAACCCAAAGAACATGACTAAGAACTCATAGTGACCGTATCTCATTTGAAATGCCATCTTTGGGATGTCAACCTCCCTCACCCTTAATTGGTGATAACCTAAATGGAGATCTATCTTGGAGAAATAACTAGCCCCTTGAAGTTGGTCAAATAAGTCATCAATCCTTGGAAGTGGATACTTGTTCTTAATGGTCGTCTTATTCAATTGGTGATAGTCAATACACATTCTAAGGGACCCATCTTTCTTCCTAACAAATAATACCGGAGCACCCCATGGAGAGATGCTTGGTTGAATGAAGCCCTTGTCTAGCAAATTCTTTAGTTTCTCTTTGAATTCCTTTAACTCCGCTGGATCCATTCTATAAGGAGGAATGGAGATAGGTTGCATATTCGGAATAAGGTCAATACCAAAATCTATTTCCCTTTCTGGAGGAATACCGGGTAAATCATCGAGAAAAACTTCCAAAAACTCATTCACTACCAGAACTGACTCTAGATGAGGGGTTTCGAATTCAACATCCTTCACCCTAACAATATGGTAGACACACCCTTTGGATATCATCTTTCTAGCTTTAAGACAAGAAATAATTTGACCTCTAGGCATTGTATTTCCACCCTTCCACTCTAAAATAGGCTCATCCGGAAATTGAAATTTAACCACCCGGGTTCTACAATTAATAGAAGCATAGCATGCATGCAACCAATCCATACCAAGAATCACATCAAATCTAGCATATCAAGTTCTATCAAGTCAACAAGAGTAACTCTATGGGACAAGGAAATGGGAAATATTTTATACACCCGCTTGGCCACCACCGAATCACCAACCGGGGTAGAAATCAAAAAAGGCTCTAATAATTCCTCCGGAGAAACATCAAACCTCATATCCACATATGGCATCACAAAATACAAAGTAGCACCGGGATCCAATAAAGCATAAACATCAATAAAGAAAACTTTCAACATACCGGTCACCACATTCGGGAACTCTCTTGGTCACCTCAGTTTTGGAGAGCATAGAAGCGGTTCTTCTTAGGAGCATCGACATTAAAACCACTAGGAGGAGCTTGCCTACCCTCTATTCCTTTAACCTTAAGCATAAGACAATCCCTCATCATGTGACCATTCTTTCCACAACCATAGCAACCATATGTGCCAACAAGACACCTACCATCATGTTTCTTACCACACTTAGCACAAATATGCCTCACCATAGAAGATCCACCACCATTGCCTCCTTGAGGCTTAGGGTTAGACACCCTATCTTTGTTGGTCCTTGGAGCACTAGAGGAGCCTTGATTAGAGAACCTTCTCTTGAACCTTTGTCGCCCTTGGCCATCAGGCATACCCTTGGAAAAATTCCCATCATCAGTTCTTACTCTCTTCACCCCCTTATTCTTATCGTGGAGCTTCTCATTCTCCATGTGTTGGGCATACACTATGAGACGTGAGATATCCATATTATCATGAAGCATTGCCGAATGACATTCTTTCCTCACCAATCTAGACACACCCGTCACATACCTAATCATCTCATCCCTTGGATTCGCCACCATAGTCGGAGCATATTTGGACAATTCAGTGAACTTCAGAGAATATTCTTGAACACTAATACCTCCTTGACGAAGGTTGATAAATTCTTCCACCTTAACTTCCCTCATCTCTCGGGGAAAGAACCTATCAAGAAATGCCTTTTTGAACACCTCCCAATCTATGAGACCCGCTCCTACCGGCCTATTCCTCTTCCATTGAGTATACCACACTTGGGCCACACCCTTCAATTGGTAAGCGGCTAGTTCCACTTTTTCTACTGAAGTTACCCCCATGACATCAATTATCTTGTACACCTCCTCCACAAATTCTTGAGAATCTTCTCCCACTTTGGAACCAATAAACACGGGAGGATTCATTCTAGAAAAATCCCTCAATATAGAAGCCGCGGAGTTCACATTAGTGTGCATAGGGCCAATCCTCTCCCTATTGGCTTGAGTGGTAACAACTTGAGCCAATAATTGGATAGTAGACCTAAACTCCACATGGGTTACATTCTCCATCACAGGATCAATTAGAGCTTGATTCTCTTGAGAAGCTTGATTACCTTGAGGAGCTTGGTCATCTTAAGGAGGAGCTCCCCTATTCACATTTTCCTCTTCCACCCTTATTGCATATTTTCTTCGTGTATTCATTTCCTGAAGACACAAGATAAGGGTTAAGAAAAGAACTTTATAGAGTTAAAACTCTAAGACATGACTAATGAGTAACGAAAGAAGTGAGACTTCCTAAACATCTTATAGCCTTTCATTCATAAATGTGGCGCGCGTCACACTCATAAACAAGACTCTACTAGATGTGGCTTGTGAGACTTCATCCTAGAATCATTCTAAACCTTGTACTCTGATTACCAAGTTTGTCACAATCTAGGGGTACCTCCTAGATGTAACACGACGTACTTGACGCCGAAGGGGTCTCATAAAAGCTCTTAGCATAATCATAAATATAAAGTCATAGAAATGACGCGGAATTAAAAAAATTCTTCCAATCAAAGTCTTTTTCATAAATGGGAAAGAAATCTAGAGATAGTCTCCACAAACCATCTATTACAATTGAGGTCTAAAAACAATAGGGTCACAGCCCTTACAATCAAAATCCGAGAGTCTAACATAATTAAAGGAAAGTAACATCAAAGTGGCACTCGTCCTCGGATCCAAGAGAATCACCACTAGCTTTGGGGAGATAGGTTATCCAAGCTTGTATCAAGAGAAGAACACTTCAATTGCCGGAACCTATACTTTGTAGAAAATGTAGAAGAAATATGGGTTAGTACAAAAATGCACAAAGTATGATAGTCATGCATAAAATCATTGAAAACATGCTAAAAATGGACATTTAGTTGAAAACCATGCCTTTATCAAGTTTAAGTGTCATCATGCACATAAGTGTAGAAACTTAAGTCAAATCATTATCATAAGCAACCCTAAGTCATACTTGTGAAATGTGTGTCATCCCATAATACCACCCATACTAAGTACCACTTTTAGGCCACCAAAGTCATACATTTCATACTTGACACTCACCATAGTCCATGCTTACAAATAAGAATGTATTCGTGTTCATAAGATTATATTAAGGAGAGTCATTCATAACAACAATCCATATTAGACATGCATACATTCATAACCTTCATAGCATAAGAGAATCACACCACAACCACCCTCAAAGCCTACATGTGCCATGTATGAATGAAGTCACATGCCCTCACTCACACTAAGTAGAACTCTTTAGGAAGTCATAAGTCATAGTTCATATTCATGTTCTTGTCATAGTTCATATTCTTGTCATATTGGGAATTATAGCCTTAACCGACATAGACCATGTGAGTTACATGGAATCCGGTGCCTTTTCCCCACACCGTAAGAGGTGTCCTACTTGCCTAACGTAGGACTATATATTTTAGCTTTTAGATAGATCCACTACCTATAAACCTATGTGGACACATATTTAAGGGATAGGGAGATTGCTTCTAGAAATCCGGACTTCTGACGTAGAAGGTTTCCATCTCATGAGGTAATCATGTTGGGAACCGAACTAACTGACGTATAAGGAACCCATGTGGAAAGCCGGACTAACTGACATATAAGATTTCACCTCATATTCAAATCCACTCAGTGCTAAGCATAATTCCATTTAAGTTCATATTAAGTCTTTGCTTAAGTTCATGTTCATGGTGGAATGCCCTAGCAAATCAAACCAACATGGTATCATAATAGCTCATAGATTCAATAGGTGAGAATAGCCTTCCAATCTTAGAATCATAAATATGTTAGTAAACCTTTCACGTCATGTTCGTAGTGTTTCATGAGAATAACCTTTCAATCAACACAACAATCTCATCATAAACATACATAGTTCATGCATAATCATGTGTAAGGGTATAGGGGAGAGTGTCTTTACAATCAATACCACAAGTACACCATAGTCAGAGTCTTCACTTCCTAAGTGAATCACAAGCTTAAACATAATTCTCATCAGCATGTAAAAGTCCCATAAATTGCCCTACAAGGGACATGGATCATGATTCATCAAAGTTCCTAGAATTACTTAATTGAACATGTATAATGATCTAGTTCGAGTAATCAATTCATCACATTCATAATTCGAATACAATCTACAAACAATGACCCATATTCATGCTTCAAGATCCAATTTAGGGAAACATAGAAATTCATGGATTCTTAGATAATTCCTTAGGAAAACAGTAGTAATACATCAAATTGATCATAATATAAGACAATACACACATTGAAATTGTTTTGAAAGTGAATCCATGACATAGATTGAAAATCCTAGATTTTGGAGAATTTCAACTTTGAGAAATAGAGTTTTAAAGGGCTTCATGGAAGGAAACTATCCGCGAATGAAGACTACCATACCTTGATTGGAGATCCTTCACGAATTTGGAGAGGAAAGATGAGTTCTTGAGCCCTAGTCTTCAAGTTCTTCTTCTTCTTCAATGGAGGTTTCTAGTGAGAGAAATATTGGAGGGAAGAGTATTGGGAATTTGATTTGGGTCTTGTGAGAATGAGTTAGTTTGATTAGTTTAGGGGTATTATTAGGTATTTATAGGTGTCTTAATTAATATTAAATGACCCTACTTAGTTATCTAATTAACCCTAAGCCCCTCCCTTAATCCCTAATTTAAAAACTAAAGAGTAAAATCTGTTGTGACTCACGAACCCCCCCCACCCACCCACCGACCGTGGGTGGGATCACGAACGGTTTTGGCAATTTGTGGATGGGACAAAGAGTTTGGAGGATCCGGGGAGGCCAAGCCTTGACCCACAACCACACCTACGGGGAGTGGGTCCACCCACAGTTTGTGGGTTCCCATTCGTAGGTCCAAGCTATTTTTGACAGCTTTTAGGGGCTACCTCAAGGTCCCCCTCAAGGACCCTTGGTTGGTCCTTGGGGGGTCGTACCTTGACGCTTACACCCAAACTTTTTTATACCAAGTATCAGAGGTTATTTTACGACTCTAACCTCAACGTAGGACCTGAACTAGGCTACTAGTTTACCCCCTAAACTCTAGCTTAGTTTATTAGTTTTCCGGAGTGTTACAAATTCCCTCTCCTACTTTATTTTTCTAAAACAAATTTTAGATTCACACTGTATAAGTAATCAATACCCATAATAATTTTCCACTTTTTTTTCCTTATCTATTTTTTTTTCAATAACTTTGTAGTTTTGCTCCCAAATATCAATGAAGGGGTGCATTTGGTGAAATTGTTTGCAAAAATAAATAAATGAAGGAACATTTTAATAATCTTTGAGGTAAAATATCCAAAATATTTATTGCTTATTATAAAATAGCCTTCCAATGTATTAAAAAGTAACATAATTTTTTTTGGAATGTGATATAATTGTAGATAGTGAAATTTTATTTATATTAAATTTGGATTAATCATAAATTAATGATATATTGACCAAGTCAAATTATTCGCTAATAAAGTCGGATTAATATTTAAGTCAAAATACATGACTTAAATAAAGTCCAAATTATATTTGGGTCAGTCCATTAAGTTGACAAGACGAGCCCAACTCATGTTCTTCATGCCCAAGGATCAAAATTGCTTGGACAAAAATACCCCTAAAACCCTAGTTCAAGCCTAGATAAAGAGGTCTTCATATGACCAAAAGGGAGAAGGAAGAAAACGAAGAAGACACATAGAAATACATAGAGAATCCTTGCTCTTCAGTGGTGATCTGCAAGTCTTCGGCATACAAAGAAGTCTTCGCTCCAAGTGTTGAGCCGCAAGTACAAAGAAGTCTTCACTCCAAAAGTTGAGCTGCAAGTATTCCATCAAATCAAGAACATTATTGAAGAGAAGAATCAGGGGATTACATATCTTTTCTGAAAGATATTATAAAGATTGTTACCTTCACATAAATTTAAATACAAATATTGTTGTTTGCTTGCTATTTTCCTTTCCTGTTTGCTGTATTTTAAGATTGAAACTTTAGACGCTTACAAATTGGCTCGCCCAGTGGGACAATCTTTACCTCTCATCTCTTCTCTTCAAAAAAATAATAATCAAAGTTCAAAAACACCGAGATGACTTTCAAGAAGATCAACTCAAAATCTGCATTTGCATCTACATTCAAATCTGGATCTGCATCTGTATTCACATCTGGATCTGCAAAAACTGATGGATCTAAATTCTGCATTACTATGGAAAATAACCTTGATGTTACTGCGGGAAGCATGAGACCTGTCACAAGTAAACAAGCCAAATTTCTAGGACAATAAGCCTCCCGAGTGTCGTACGAATCTGCTATCGTCTTTGGTTCATCTCCAAAAGGTGTAAAGTCTCCTCCAAAAGCCACAAAAGAAGACATCACTGAAATGGTTTAGAGAGTTTTTGCCCAATTGAGCCTATCTATATCCAAAAAGCCCTTTGCTTCAACCGACAATGATGTCTTAAGCACAAGATCTACCTCACACAACATGTTTGTATCTGATGTTCCGAAAAATCAATGTTATTCTCCATAAACTACGATGGTAATTCACGCGATGGTAGTTGAAACTTCCACAATAGAAGAACAACATGTAAATTTGACGAAAGCAGTTGAAGGCCTATCAAAGTACATCAAAGGTCAAGACGTCCAAATTACCAAGTTGACAAACATGATGGAGAATATGGAGAAAAGAGAATCCACCCAATTATGTGCAGATCTTCATGAAACTCAGGAAAAAGAGAGTCCTTCACAAAACAAGAAACAATCATAAAAAAGTTACAAGTGTCTCCCAAAGATTTGATTCCTATAGACAAATTGAAAGACTTCATCAAAGAGGTTATCAAAGATAAATCTAAGTCCACGTCCAAGTATTCTCTCACATATGTAAAGCCGTATTCTCAAAGAATTGACAACCTAAAAATACATGTTGATTATTAACCTCCTAAGTTCCAGAAATTCGACGACAATGGAAATCCGAAACAACATGTGGCACACTTTGTGGAAACTTGCAATAATGCTGGAACATATGATGATTATCTTGTTAAGCAATTTGTTACATCTCTCGCAGGAATTACTTTCGAGTGGTACATAGATCTTTAGTCTAGTTCCATCGATAGTTGGGAGCAGACGGAGCAACAATTTTTTAAGCGTTTTCATAGCACAAGGCATGTTTTGAGCATGATAGAGATTGGAAACTCCCACCAAAGAAATGAAACTCATCAAATTCAAACTAAATTTTCAAGCTCCAAAGCTCCTCAACTTCGAGTTAAGTCTTCAAATCGAAATACTCCTAGCTCATCAAATTCGAGCGAAGTCTTCATGGCATAAAGCTCATCAAATCTTAGCTAAATCTTCATGTCGTGGAGCTCATTGAGTTCAAGCTAAGTCTTCAAGTCACGAGGCTTCTCAAATCTGAGAAAAATCTTCAAGTTCCAAAGCTCATCAAATTCGAGCAAAATCTTCAAATCAAAATGTTCATTGACACACAAGTCAAAAAATTTATGTCATGAAGCACATCAAATTCGAGTAAAGTTTTCAAGTCAAAAAATTTCTCAAATTGGAGCAGAATCTTTAAGTCTCAAAGCTCATCAAATTCAAGCAAAATCTTCAAGTCAAAATGCTCCTCGACGCACAAGCCTAAATTGGATGTCATAAAGTTCATCAAATTCTGTTGAATCTTCAAGTTTGAAAGCTTATCAAATTCGAGCAAAATCTTTAAATCAAAAAGCTCCTTGACGCACGAGCCTAAAATGCATGTCATAAAGTTCATCAAATTTTGTTGAATCTTTGAGTTTCAAAGCTCATCAAATTCGATCAAAATCTTCAAATCAACATGCTTCTCGGTGCCGAGTCTAAAATGCATGTCATGAAGCTCATCAAATTTGAGCGAAGTCTCAAGTTTCGAAGCTCTTCAAATTCGAGCTATGTTTTCAAATTATGATGCTTCTCAAATGCGAGGCAAGTCCTCAAGTCACAAAAGATCCATGAAAATGAGTTAAATCTTCAAGTTGTTGCTTTTGGCCCTCATGAGTTTAAATCTATATGGTCCAAAACAATCAATAGGTTGAAAACCTTGAAATAAGTGACTTAGAAAAAAAATAAAAACTCACATAATTTTCATGGAAGTGTAAGTAAATATATTTTATTGCTTCAAAATTGCAAGAGTTTTTACACATCAACAATCATAAGAGAGGGGTAAAAAATTGATGTATCGTCCTGTACAAAAAGTTTGAGTAGAAAAGATCATCAAACTTCAAGAAGTGATTTGTCAACTCATCTTGGATGTCTTTATCAACTTTGCATCATCTCTTCATCAAACATCATCCCTTCAAATATTTTTGTGGCTTGATGTAGTTTGAGTGAGCCTCTATCTTTGACATAGGGAAATATTTTGAAGTTTGATTTAAGGAGTTGATCATGTGATAGGTAGTTTCTCTTTAGAACTAGGACAACCTGTAGCAAAATCTCTTTCTCGCCAAAACCAAAATTACATAGGGAGAGGCACAAATCGTGATTCGTTGACAAACTTCAACTACAGAAGAAGATGCATCATGTTTGGTTCATCACCAAAGTCACAACTACAAAAGAATATGTATCATGTCTGGTTCATCATCAAAATCACAACTACAGAAGAAGATGCACTAAATGTGGTTCGTTGTCAAAGCCGCAACTGAAAAAAGAAGATGCTTTTTGTGTGGTTCATTATCAAAGTCGCGATTGTAGGAGAAGATGCACTAAGTATGGCTCGTCGCTAAAGCCGCAATCACAGAGAAAAATATGCACCAAGTGTGGTTCATCATCAAAGTCACAACTACAAAAGAAGATGCATTATGTGTGGTTGTTCATCAAAGTCGCAACTGCAAAAGAAGATGCACTAAATGTGGTTCGTCATCAAAGTCACAACTGCAAAAGAAGATGCCTCATGTGTGGTTCGCCATCAAAGATACAATTGTAGAATAAGATGCACTAAGTGTAATTTGTTATCAAAGCCACAATTGAAAAAATAAATACACCAAGTGTAGTTTGTCAACAAAGTCATATCTGCAAAAGAAGATGCACGAAGTGTGGTTTATCTCAACCAAAGCCACAATCGCTAATTATTTTTTTGCACCAAATGGTTCCTCGCCAATTATGGATTACACCTCACATTTTTTGGTATGATATTGAGACCTTTTGCGGTCCTTAGTAAACCTGCAAAAAAAAGAGAAAAGTGATGTGTCTCACGATGCCAATTGCACGAAGCTTCAAATCGGCATGGTAAAAATTATGGCATATGCTCTCGCGCTCGTCATGATGAATATGGTCCTATTGGCTTAAAATTTTTATGTTGTCTCCCCATGTAGATAATTACAAAATTCTCAATCAATATAGAAATTAATATGCGGCTCTTCGGCGAAGATGCAGAGAAGTGAACTCATGAATGTTGTCCAAAGTCAATCGGATCGCTAACATTAAAAATATCGATTTTGGTGAATTCATAAGAACTTTGACTTTTATTTTTGGATAGGTTGTAGACTTAATAGTATATTTTCTATCAAATCAAGTCGCTTTCCATTCGAGCTCTCCTACACCAAGATGCAAACATTTTGGTGAGACTCCACAATCTGCAAAACAATAATGACAGAATTGAAGATCAAATTCAAAAATTAATTCTCGTCAATCCATGAATATTCTTACCTTGATTTTTGAATATATTGTAGACTTTGATGTCTAGTTTCTATAGAAATAAGTCACTCATCATTCGAAATCTCCTACACCAAGATAGAGACGTTTTGGTGGGCTGCATAGAGCTATAAAAAAAGAAGACAGATTTGATAGCAAACTTCAAAAATTAATTCCCGCCAACTAAGAAGGTTTTTGATTTTTAATTTTGGATATGTAGTATCCCTCTGAGCCTAGTTTCTGAAACATCAAACAGATCATGATATCGATGTTTCTACAACAAGTTATGAACTTTCTACCGCAGGCGTGCTGTGCTGGAAAAAAAGTGACGAAAATTGAGTTCTGTATGCCTCAAGTTGACAATCAATCATTGTAAGAGCATGTGTATTTATAGAAATCAAAAGTACATAAATTGTGTTCCTACAAGTTATGAAAAAACCATATTTAAAACAAAATTATGGTAAATTTTCCTAGGAACCAAATTATGGTAAGTTTCTATAGGAATCAAGTTATGGAAAATTCCATTTGAATCAAGTTATGGAAAATTTCCATTGGAATCAAGTATGGAAAGTTTTGAAAGATTACATGAAAAAAATATATTTCACGAATGCTTTAGGTCTTGTCTTTAAAGGTTGGACAAGTTGGACACCGCAATAAGCCTCGAAGCAGGGGGCATTTGTAGATAGTGAAATTTTATAGATAAATCCATATTAAATTTTGGATTAATCTTAAATTCATGATATATTGACCAAGTCAAATTATTGGTTAATAAAGTTGGATTAATATTTAAGTCAAAATATATGACTTAAATAAAGTCCAAATTACATTTGGTTAGTCCATTAAGTTGACAAGACGAGCCCAACTCATGTTCTTCAAGCCCAAGGACCAAAATTGCTTGGACAAAAATACCCCTAAAACCCTAGTTCAAGCCTGTATAAAGAGGTCTTCATAAGACCAAAAGGGAGAAGGAAGAAAAAGAAGAAGACACATAGAAATACATAGAGAATCCTTGCTCTTCAGTCGTGATCTGCAAGTCTTCAACATACAAAGAAGTCTTCGCTCCAAGTGTTGAACCGCAAGTACAAAGAAGTTTTCGTTCCAAATGTTGAGCTGCAAGTATTCCATCAAATCAAGAACATCATTGAAGAGAAGAATCAGGGAATTACATATCATTTCTTAAAGATTTTATAAAGATTGTAACCTTCACATAAATTCAAATACAAATATTGTTGTTTGCTTGCTATTTTCCTTTCCTGTTAGTTGTATTTCAGGATTGGAACCTTAGACGCTTACAATAATATACATAAAGATATTTCATGTGTTGAAAAATTTAGACTATAAGTTATCTCAAATTTTAGACGGAACAATTAATTCCATTATTTTTCGTACAAATAGTGAAATTAAATAATTTTAAAACTAATTAATAATACTCATTTTTAAATGCGAAATAACATAATTATGAATTTTATCCTTTTTGCACCACTCGATTCTCCCTAGAGTTGTCAAAAATGGTTGGCTCAGCCCAACCCGGCCCAAGCCTCGTGGGCCAAGGAATTTAATGAGCTAGGGCGGGTTGATCCTTCATTTGGAAGGGCCTGGAAATGCTCTATCCAACCAAACCCTAGAAGGGTTGAGGGTTGGGGTCGGCTAGCCCTTTTTTTCATTTTTGTCTGTTCAAACTTAAAATTCTATAACATCAAGAAAATGAGTAGATTTTCAAACCAAATATGGCAAACAATGATGTTGTTTTAATAACAATAGTAAAAAATATAGTGTGATTAACATGTATCTAGGATACTAAATTTGTGAGATACATGTATCTGGTGTGATGTATCCGAGATACACGACCGAGATAAGAGAGTGGCGAGCGAGGGCGAGGGTGAGAGATTTGTCTATGTATCATAGATACATGTGAATCCACTTGAATAAGGTGTATCTAGAATAAATTAACCTAATTTTGAGTCCATGTATCCCGAGATACATATATCTGGACGTACCAAAATTTGGTAAGATTCGTAATATTACAACATAGCATGCATTTAATTAATTAGCTCATATACTAGTGAGATTGTTGTAAGTTACTCTTAAATAAATAGTTTTGGCCCATGGACTGACCCTAATCAAGTCTCAAGAGCCAAGTGCTTATATGGGTCAAGCTTATAAGCCCTAATTTTAAATGGGTTTGAAAAAAATCATATCTCAACCATACCTCAATAACGGGTTGGATTGGCCTGCCCCATGGGCTGAGCAGATTTTGACGGCTATAATTCTACATATACTTTTGGAAGTTAATTGGAACCAGTTTGTTCATGAGAATTATTTATTTATTAATACTTTTTTTATTTTATTTGAAAATTAATATTTGATCATAAAAAATCAGATATAACGATTGTATTTAAATTTTGGAGAACACTCAAAAATTTGTTTTTCCTATATTTTTGTTTTTACAAAATTTACCCCCTTTTATATATTTAATGAAATGATCTCATTTAGTTATATTTCATGTTTTTTTTATGAAAACTATATTCAAACAACTAAATATTCTTTGCAAAAAAATAATCACACAAATTCATCTTTAACTTTGACTTCTAAAATTTTCAACAGTAGAAAATAAATGGTAATAATATGTAGTAGCTCGTACATGAATGTGATACTAACATTATCTAGCTATCTATTTTGAGATGTTACTCTTTTATAGTAGATTTGATTGTGTATTTCAAATTAAATTAGTCAAGATTGATATTTTGCAAGTTTATAGAAACTAAGCGCATAAATGGTAATTACGAAAATACATTTAAATTTTAAATATTATATTATAAAAAGTACCATCAAACAATTTCTACTCCAACTCTTACTTTTAGAATTTTAAATAGAGTAAATAGTATTTAATTCTCATTTATGCTTATGCATATATATTTTTTGGTAAGTGAGATAATTTATATATAGAGTTAAACTGGTGCAGAAGTTAGGTTCTGATTTTGTTCCGGTACAATGTTTATGGCCATATATTCATCATTGTTGTTCATGTTATACATAGAAATTTTCCTAATAAAAGTAATTCCTATCATATTGCTTTCATTGCATCTGGCACCTACGCAAGTGAAACTTTTAACAGTCTTACACTCTTATGTTATCAAAGACTGAGAGGGAGGGGGTGAGCACCTTACTTTGCCACCAAATTTGTTATTTTATTCTCCTCTCTAAACACGTGACAAATATTTATTGGTCCTAATTTCTTCATTATATTCACATGCAAAAATGATATTATCAAAACATAGGTGATCTTTAGTAAATATAGAGATAACTTGGGCATAATCAGAATATGACATATCAATGAGAGTCAATTAAGTATTATGAAATACAAAATGCTAATCAATCAATGTGTATTTTCAAGTAATTCAAGCTTGCTTTTGAACATACAATACGAAGTAATGATTTAAATCAGCATTTGAACATATTATATGAAATCATAATTGGCATTTCAATCTCACCAAATCATGATTTCAAAAAAAGATAAAATGCAAAAAACTTGATTTATAAATTTATAGTTTGCAAAAAAAGGTCAATTATTTTAAATTTTACAAAAAAGAAACTCATATTCAATGTGAAGAAATTGATTATGCCATATGAAATAATCATATTAAAGAATAACAAGTTACTATTAATGATGACTAGTTAATCTTTATAAAATTATGTGTAATTAGAAGTTTGTGATTGTAAATATTTACTTATAGAAAATATGTGATTTATCAATAACAACGTTTTACGATATTTCGATATCCTGTTTATGAAGTACAATCCACTTATTTAGTCATATTATATAAAAAATTAATTTTTTTGATAATTTCCACAACTTACGAGACTTTCATATTAGGCGAAATAGTCTGATGGACCCTTGTACTTATATAAGTTTGTATTCTGAACCCTTCTACTTGACTATTGATCAACTGAACTCTTAAACTCAATAAAATTCGACATTTTAAGCTCTTCTGACCATTGACCAAGCTTACATGACAATTTATTTATTGAGTTGACACCAACACGTGATTTCACGCGTAGAAGAAGCGTGAACTCCAAATTTTGGACTTTTTTTTTTAAAAAGACCAAAAATAAAAGAAGATAAAAAAAAATCACTTATTTCTTATTTTCCTCCTAGCCCACCCCATTTCTCTTTCTCTCTCTAATTATCATTACCTTCTTCCCCATTCAACCCCATTTCCTTTTTTTATCCCCTTCCCACATCTCCAATTTCTCTTTTCTTTCCTTTTATCATATTTTATTTTTTCTAGAGAAACAAAAATGTGTTGTTATGGTAGATCTCTTTTTCCTTCTATTTTTCTGGGTTATTTACAATTCATAAGGTGACAAAGATTCAATAATCTTGAAGGATGAAAAGTGATTATTGAATGTCTTTGTGATATATGATGAATGTATTATGTAAATTTGTGTACAAATATTGTGATCTATGGTGATATTTTAATGGTGATTTATTGATATTAAAGAGAAAAGAAATTTATGTTGGTTCTAATGGATGATGTAAACGTTGGTAAAAAAATATGATTAAGAGTTATGAATGTTAGAAACTTCCAGAAAAAATTGAAGTATAATTTTTAAGAACTTGAAAAGTATGGTCATAACTATAGACAAAAACCGGACATGAAGAAGAAAAAAAATGGTGAATGGAGATGGTGTTAATGGTGGTTGTGGGCTGAGGGAGATGAGATAAATAATTATTTTATTTTTGTAAATAGAAGATTTATTATTTTTGTCCTTTATGAGATAACATTTTTGGTTAATAATTTTTAAAATAAAATAAAATAATTATGACATGAAATTATTATATCTGACGTGAATATGACATGTCATTTGTGTAAGAGAGAGTGAGCTCCACACATGGTTTGAGTTGTTTAAAAGTCTCACTTTAATTGAGTTTAAGAATTCAGATGACAAAAGGTCAAGTAGAAGGATTCAAGGGGCTTTAAATTAAAGGTGACATTAAGGTGTCAAAATATAGGGGCGGTGACATAAGTCTTAATTATTGAGTGTAGGTGACAATTATATGATTAATGATTAAGGATTGTATAGTTACCCTCAAGTTAATAAGTTGGCAGTTTGGTCCATTGAATTAAATGAGAGGTAAAAGAGTAAATGACTAAAACTTAATTTAACCAATTTTGGTGGGAACCAAAACTGGAGGGAAGCCACCAGCGAGCTGTACCAAAATGGGAAATAAAAGATTTTTTCCCCGCCTCCCGTCGTATTCCTCCTCTTCTTCTTCTTCTTCTTCTCCTTCGTTCTTTGCTTGCTTGCTTGCCTTTCTTCCCGTTCTCTTCATCAACTTCTTCTTCTTTTCATACATTGTTGGTCTTGGCTGCTAGTCCTTGAGTTTTGTTCTTCTTCTTGAATCAGATTTAGCTAATTTAATCAGTGGACCAGATTTTGTTCTGTATCAATTGGAATTACTTCACAAGTAATTGGGTTCACACACCATTGTTTTGGTAAGTAAAATTAATAGTTCTTTGAAATCATTCATTGGCCTTTCCAATAGATGGATATATATGTTGTAACAGTTGATTATTGGAACAAATTATAGACTTATGTAGCAATAGAAAAGTTATTCAATCGCAACAGAATAGACATATGTTGCAACATATAACTTACACAGGCTATAACATATAACTTACACATGTTGCAACATATGACCAACATGTCGCAACAAAATAGTCATATGTTGCAACATATGACTTATACATTTTGTCACAACATGGGATTTATGTATCACAACAGAATAGTTATATGTAGTAACATATGCCTTACATTTCACAATAGAATAGCCATATGCTGCAACATATAACTTACACATGTTACCACATTTGATTTATTTGTCACAACAGAATAATTATATGTAGCAACATATGACTTACATGTCGCCATAGAATAGTCATATCTTGCAACATATGAATTACACATTTCTTCATTAGTACTAATTGTTTTTTTAATTAATTTTTTCAGGTACAATAAATGGAGGGATTATTTGTAGGGATTGATTGTCGTGGTGAATGGATCGAGAAGAAAAATCGATACATTTGGCGTTAGAAGGATGGGAAGAAATGGGGAGGGTCGGTAGGGATGACTGTCGAAAGAAATATTTTGTATGATAATTTTGTGAATTTAGTCAACCAAAAATATGGATACAATTGTCAACTGAAAGATCTTGTCATGAGTTACATTCCCAGTTTTTTTTTATAATAAGAAGGTCTTACCTTTTAAAATAACTGATCAGCCTAGTTTGCTTGTTTATTTGGGAGGAGCAGAGAGACCGCCCATATTAAGAGTCTACGTGGATGAAAATCCTATCGAGGAGGATCATAATCTAGAAGAAGACCAACAAGATATGTTAAATGATGAATTTGAAGCTGTGGACATGAATAATCACGATGATGAAATTGGAAAAGATGAAGTGCCAGACTTTGAGAGCAACAATCCTCTTACACCTATTGTTGGCAGCAACATTCCATGTTCTTCTCAATCATCACGTGTGAATAATGTTCGAGATGATGAAATCGGTTTTTATAAGGGAATGACATTCAAGAACAAGGAAGAACTGATAAATTCATTGAAAATTGCTTGCTTGAAAAAAGATTTTAGACTGAAAAAGGTGATCAATTCTAGTAATGTCTTTTTTTAAAATGTTCATACCTGGAGTGCAATTGGTGGCTGAGGGCTGTGAAATTTACAAGTAGCGACAAGTTTGTCATTTTAATCTATGAAAAATACCATACGTGTGGTTCAGAGCATCTTACAAGTCATAATTCCCATGCCAAGGCAAAAGTCATAGGTAAGTACTTTGAAAATAGATTTTCCAATGGTAATGGCCCATCCACAAGAGACATGTCAAATCAGCTCCGCACATAATTGGATTGTAAGGTAAGCTATTGAAAGATTTATAAGGGAATGGAGCATGCTAAGTCTAATGTTAGGGGAACACATGAGCACGGGTATGTAGTGCTTAATGCGTACTGTTGTATGCTTGAAGTTGCAAATCCAGGAAGCAAGACGACATTGTCACTCGATGAAAATGGGAGGTTCAAGTACTTCTTTGTATCATATGCCTCTTGGATAATTGGTTTTCAAGAAATGAGAAAAGTAATAGCCATTGATGGGACATTCCTGAGGAGCAAGTATGAAGGAGTTTTGCTATCGGCGGTGACATAAGATGCTGAGAATCATATATTTCCAGTGGATTTCTGTGTCGTGGACAAGGAATGCGATGCCTCATATGAATATTTTTTTCAAAATATGAGAAGCTTTGTATATGATACTGATGAGTTATGCATTATTTCTGATAGGCATCCAAGTATTCGAAAGATGATTTCGACTATCTACCCTGCATCTCATTATGGTTGTTGCATGAGACACCTTGGGGAAAATATTCAAAATAACTTTCAAAATTTAAAGGTAGTGTCCTATTTTTATAAAGAAGCAAAGACGTACGATAGATGTGAGTTCAATGACCATTTAAATCAAATAAGAGATTTGGTACCAAAGGCGGTTGAAACTCTTGATCGTATTGGATTCCACACATGGAGCAGGACATTTTTCCCAGGAAATAGGTACGTTATTGTCTATACCATCTCGTTTGAGTTTATTGTAATTTTATGTGTTTTGATTGATTTTTATTTTTTGTTGTGTAG
Source organism: Solanum chiquidenum (assembly GCA_029582725.1). Taxonomy (NCBI): domain Eukaryota; kingdom Viridiplantae; phylum Streptophyta; class Magnoliopsida; order Solanales; family Solanaceae; genus Solanum; species Solanum chiquidenum. The sequence continues at coordinate 22,085 of JAJOOS010018990.1, forward strand.
ATATAACATTATGACGTCAAACATCGCAGAGTCGGTGAATGCTATATTTGGTGTTGAAAGAGAATTTCCCATTGTCGCTCTATTTGATGAAATAAACAGGAGATTTGCACTTTTATTTCATCAGAGGCGTATGGAGCTAGTACACTCTGCAAATATATTTGTTCCCTCAAATATATTTGTTCCCTCAATTGAAAAAGACATATCAAAGTATGTCAACGCGGGCAACAAGTTATTGGCTCATCAAATCGCTAACTACAAGTTCAGTGTCACTGGTTATGGTGATGTTGCTATGGTGGATCTACAAAGAAGAATTTGTACTTGTAGAATTTTTTACTTGGACAAAATACCTTGTCCACACGCCATGATAGCGCTTCGATCCCAATATGGTGCCGATTTTGAAAATCAGATTTATGAATATTCCTCTTCATATTATTCAGTGGAAAAATACATAATGGCATATTGTGAGGAAATTCACCCGGTGCCACCTGAAGATTCTTGGATTGTCCCTTTGGATATCACAGAGAGAGAAATACCTCATCCATATGTTGATCCAAGCAAACCTGGATGAAGGAGATATAAGAGACGGCGTGGAGTTGGTGAATCATTTCCAACAAGAAAAAATAAGTGTTCTGTATGTAGGGACTTTGGCCACAAAAGAACTACATGCCCAAATCGAAATGCTCCATAAGTGTTGTTGAATTTTAATGAATGTTCTTTTTTATTTGAGGATGATGTTCCCTATCTTCTTATCTTAATTTAAATCAACTTATATTATGTTATTTATATAAAATGTGTATTTTATTTAATTATGTGTTGCTACTTACAACAGAATATTGCATATGTTCCAACATATGTCAATTATGTGTTAGATTTTATAACAGAATATTGCATATGTTCCAACATATGTCAATTATGTGTTACATGTAATACATAATAACACATCTGTTCCAACATATATTAATTATGTGTTAGATTTACCACATAATATTGCATATGCTCCAACATATGTCAATTATGTGTTACAAGTACAACAAAAAACGCATATGTTCCAACATATTTCTAATAAATAATTACGTATAAGGTGTGTGAACATATAAGGTGTGTGAACAATCAATCAATCATTACTGTCATTGGAACAACTTTCAAGAAAAAAATTAATAACGAGTCTTCATATTTTACCCTTTTTTTCAAAAAAATAAATACTTGCATTTGAAAAGTCAAAAGTTGTCTCTTCTCTTCTCTTCGTGTTCAGAAGTTGCAACATTTCAAATTTCATTACATTGGGATCATTATATAAGAAGAACACAACTTAGGTCCTTTCATTCAATTTTCTCCAAGATGGGAAGGAAGAATAAGAAATCTTCATTAAAAATGACTAGGAGTAGAAAAAACTACATTGAATCCCTTTCGACGGAACTACTAATTGATATTATTGAAAGGATTGCTTCCTACTGATGTACCATGAGTTTACGGTACTATTGATACGTTGCACTTAAGATTTGTGAATGTCTAATGCATTTTTGTGTTAGTTTTATGTGTTTTTTGTTGTAATTTCAAGAAATAAACTCAGGCGTGAAAAGATGAAGATGTAGCTGAGGCAAGTTCTGAAAAGAGTCACCTATGGACTGTAGGATGAGTGATGCCCCATAAATGAGGGTCGTGGGATGACCAGGCATGAAAAGATTGAAGCTCATGGAAATCTGACCAAGTGTGGAACCACAGTGGGGGACTGATGGACCATCGAATGACTTACGGTCCGTCCTGCAGCTCCGTAGAAGTGATTAGAGGAGTGGTTCCAGTACCTGAGTTGAAATAATCTAAGTATAGAGTGACGGAGGTGACTGACGGTCCGTCGACTCACTGACGGACTGTGCTGCTAGTTTGTGGAAGCTTACTAAGAGAGGTGGATTTATGAAGATTTCAAATTGGCTAAGTATGGAGCCACGGAAGAGACCTACAGACAGTCACTCAACTTACGGACCGTTGGTCAGCCTCGTGGAATGGAGACGCGTCCTGCAATTTTATTTCCTTATTTTGTTTCCCTTTTATTTTAGGATTTGTTTTCTATAAATAGGTTATATAAACCTCATTTTGGAGGGGGATAAAGTTCTACTTTGTGACTTGGGAAATTATCGTGGCAAACCTAGCAATTCTTGATTTCTTAAGTTGATTTTGAAGATTTTGGTTTTGAAATTCAATTGAAATTCTGGGTTTGTTATTCTCAAATACGTAAGTTCATAATTCTTTCATCTAAAACAATGAATTGTGTTCATATAATTATGGGTAACTAAACTCCACAACTAGGATTGTGGGAACCATAAGTAATTAACAAAGTATGAATAACAAATAAGCAATTCTTGAATAGTGTTTTGCATGCATTGATAATTCTTTCGGTTAGAAGTCTTTTTAGCGGTTGCAAACGTTAGAACTCGCCTTGTTGCTACTTGCCTGACCAAGGAGGTAATCAACAAGAAAAGAATTATCAACATATATTTAGTGTGATACTATCTAATAGTCTAGTGTCGATTGGTGCGAAGTAATAACTAAG